>VDFB02205213.1:75559-97930 GCA_007258455.2 Sequoia sempervirens | reverse complement strand
AAAAACTTAATATACCCATGATATCAAGGCCCACATTCTACATATTCTCCTGGTTCTACGCGTGCTCCAACAAAAAGTAGCTTTTTGATGATCTTGTGAAGTGTCCATGCATGTTTTTCACATTCCACCACTTTTTTCATGATCTTTCCACCACCTTTGCATGAAATAGCATATTTTTCACATTGAAAGGTATATAATATCAATTCAAGTCTGAATTCCATTCAAAAGTGATACACAATTGAAGTTTGGAGGGGAACAAGCTTTTGAAAAAGTCAAATTGTTGAGGATTTTGAAGAAAGAAGAAGCAGAGGCTACATAATTGGGTAAAACTCCTCCATTTGAAACTCTAGTTTTTTAGGTATGTGAAGTCTTTACACATTTTCTTTCATTCTATTATGGCTTGCTTTCTTTTTTGTTATTTTGCATATTCCATGTTGATCATTGTTTTTTTTCATTATAACCTTAGGTTGTCAATGCACATTTTCAATTACACAATTCTATACACTTGCCAATTACATTTTTAAACCACATCTCTTTGAGGCATTTTGTTATTTAACAATTTACTTACCTTGTGTATGCTTCCACATTTTGTATACACATATATATGACATAAGATTTAAGGAAGTAAAATAAAACATCATTTCTCAATCCTTTATTATGGATGTGCATATCACTCTCCAAAGCTTTCATTGAGGAATTTTAACAAACAGTTATACCAAGTAGTTGATTGCCTTGTCTATGCTACCAAATTTTCCATACATGTCTCTAAAAAATTGGAATATACTCCTCCCACATTGATAGATCTTAGAAACTATTTTCGTTTTCATCTTTATTTCTAAATTTACCTCATCACTAAACCTACCTCATCACTTATGTTGTGATATATTTTAAATGTTTACTTTATTAGTCTACCTAAAAGTGATTCTAACCGTTCTCTCCACTGTTTCAAGACTCTTTATTCAAGGCTAAGTTAGAAACATGGGGAAAGGTGTAGCCTATCTTGCAATCATGGCTAATAATGGAAGCATGGACAAAGCATTTGAATTGTTTGAAAATAATGCTTTTGTATAAATGTATGCAAAATGTGGTAGCATTGACAAGCTAGTGAGCTTGGCAAGATAGTGAGCTCACTCACTAGCTTCCCAATGTGGTAGGGTTGACAAGGTAGGGGTAGTGTATGCCTCATAGAATTGGGGACTCATGGTGATATATCACCATGAGTCCCCAATTCTATGAGGCATATGCTGCCCCTACCTTGTCAAACCTACTGCATTGGCAAGCTAGTGAGTGAGTTAGCTTGCCAATGCAATAGGGTTGAGATGGTAGGGGCAGCGTATGCCTCATAAAAAACCATGAGACCCCATTTCTATGAGGCATACGCTGCCCCTACCATCTCAACCCTACCGCATTGGCAAGCTAGTGGAGCATTGAGCTTGCTAATGTGGTAGGGTTGACAAGGTAGGGGCAGCGTATGCCTCATAGAAATGGGGTCTCATGGTGATGTATATCATCGTGAGACCCCATTTCTATGAGGCATACACTGCCCCTACCTTGTCAACATGGTGATGTATATCACTCTAAGACCCCATTTCTATGAGGCATATGATGCCTCTACCTTGTCAACCCTACCATGAGACCCCATTTCTATGAGGAATACGCTACCCCTACCTTGTCAACCCTACCACATTGGCAAGCTAGTGAGTGAGCTAGCTTGCCAATGCTCCACTAGCTTGCGGTAGGGTTGAGAAGGTAGGGGCAACATATGCCTCATAGAAATGGGGTCTCACGGTGATGTGCCTCATAGAAATGGGGTCTCACGGTGATACATCACCATGAGACCCCATTTCTATGAGGCATACATTGCCCCTACCTTCTCAACCCTACCGCATTGGCAAGCTAGTGAGTGAGCTAGCTTGACAATGCTCCACTAGCTTGCCAAGGAATTTGAATTCACATGCGTTGTCTATGCTTCCATTTTGAGCCTATCTTGTAATCACGGCATGCCACATTACCACATTTCTTTAATGCATTCCATCAAAAAACAATTCTTTTATTCTCTCAAATGCATCCACCTTTGACTCATCATTCTCTTCACAAAGCTTTGGATACAAACACCCAAAGCTGAGACCAGGGCATAAAACCTCTTATTGAATCCTCAAACCACCTTAAACATCATTAAAATAGCTGACTCAAACCAAGGAAATTTTCCTAAAACTCTGATCTATCTCTTCCCTAAACATTCACTCTCAACTGACTCACAAGCTAGTCCTTAAGCACAAAAATGGGTATAATTTCCCAACCAATTTAGATATTCAAAAAATGAAAGTAGTTATGAGAACCCATTAATGCCTACTTAAACATATAGATAAATCAAGTATGCTTACTTTAAAAATAATTCACCTAAAACGGACTATCTTGTTGCTACAAGGCTTAATTAGGCCTTTTTAACAAAGAAAGTACCATCAAAATCACTCTACAACATCAAACAACCATGGGAAGATCTTAAATAGGTTATAAAACTTCTAAATCATCAATCTCTGTCAAAGAAATTGCTCACTAATGCAACAATTCATTAAACCTTTGCTTAAATGCTTAAATTATGCTCAAATAGTGAGGGTTTATTGTAAGTATACATTCCATACCTCCATACACCTTGCCACAGCTTCAAACACCTTGTATTGGATTTGCACAAGCTAAAAAAACTATCTCCCAACCTTTACCACTATTATTTCTTCATATCATAACTTCTAGGCATCCATTCTTGCATGGAAATCACAAAAAATCACTTGGAGCAACAACAAGAACTCTGTATCTTCACTTCCTCAATGCTAAAAACCTGCACCTACAACTAAAAATACTCTATTGGTGCCCATTCCACTGAGTCACAAAAGAAAAAATAGGTGGAATGTGGCACTAATACATTTTTACAACTTCAAAACCCTTAAACTCAAAATTTTAGACCCACAATCAATAAATTGACTGTAAAATATTTGTTTCTTGATGGAATTCAATCAGACCACCTCCAAACTGAAGCTAGTTCACCTGCCTAATTATTTCAATGAGTTCATATTAAACCCAAGCTGTACAAATTCATACAAAACAGAATAGTAGCAAGAAAATAGTAAAAATTCATAAAATTCAATTATTTTGATTGAACTTCTTGTTCAAAACATGAACAACCACCTTACATCGAGATTTTTCAGGCCTTAATAAGATTCTTACATTAGGAATAACCAACTCAACTAACTATTCATCTCCCATGACTGATGGTATTCTCACTATGACTGTTGGTATTCCAATTATTGGAATTTTTACAACTTTTCCTTGACAACATTTTTACAAGTTTTTGTATTTTGCAACTTTGAACCCCACTATGCCTAATACAATATGAAAATGGTATAACAAGACCTTATTTAGATGAAAACACCTAAAACCTACCTAAAACTAGTTACATAACCAAGATTGACAAAACTTTAAAATTGGACTCCTATGGTGCCCTTCCATGACCTTTGTCTATGCCAAAAATACTCTTCTATAGGATGATTGTAAGTATTTTTTATGAAGCCTTGAATGACATATATTTCATTTATTTGAATGGATACATTTTTTAGGAAATAATATTCATCTCATTACCATGCTACAGGTAAAATTATTCACCATGCCAAAGAAACGAAGAAGGAATAAACTAACAAACGAAGAGTATGAAACCTTCAAAGCAAAGGAGAGACAACGAGTGGCAACATATCGTGAAAAGAAGAAACTGGATATGATTGAAAAAAAAATCCAATTGAAGAGGAACCTCAACCATCAAAAAGAGAACAGGCATTGGCAGCACAAAGGGCACAAATGTGAAAGACTCATGGTAGTTCAAATTTGGATACCATAGTTGGAGAGACTCTTTCTACTACAAGTGAATACGAAGGGACACCATTAAGCACAAGTGAATATGGAGGGACACCATCTACCGCAAGTGAATATGGAGGGACACCATCTACCACAAGTGAATATGGTTGGACACCATCCACTACATCTCAAGTTGAGAGTACATCATCACTCAGATTTGATGAAGAAGGTATGCCATCATCCCCACATGAACCTCAAGGTATGTCTTCTACTCCACCCTCGATCGAAGGTATGAAATCTAGCCCACCTCAATTAAATATTGATGAAATTCCTAATGTTGAGATGTATGTACCTAGGAGAGCAACACCTAGAATTTTGCATAGAAAGCCAAAGTATTTGATTAACATTGATGAGGATATTTTGCAGCACATGGAAGGTAAGATTCTAGCACACACGTGTAGAAGATATGTTGATGAAATTTGGAAATTCTTCTTTGAAAGGCTAAATGAGACTGCAAGATGTCAACTATTTGTTAAAAAGATGTGGGGTATAAAGTATAGAAACATCATGAAGACTCTTGGGTTGAGAACATCGAATGCATCAAGTGAAAACACTATTGTGGAGAATCTAATAGATGTTTATGAGAGTGTGGGTAAGACCTCGCGCTCAAAGGATAGTAATGTCACCCGACGTGTCATTACATCGACTTTGGTAAGCAGTGAAACAAAGAGAGATCGTCTCATTAGAAAGATGAGTGAACAAATGAGAATTAGTAGAAAAGCTTTATCAAAATCCATATAAAGGCAGCAAAGAATTGAGGGCACTAATTCAAATGAATTATGGGCATTCTTGGGGAGACTGCCACAAAAAGATGAAAAAGTTGTTGAAGCATTGAGAACACTAATTGAAGAGTATTGGAAGAATAATACAAGTCCATCTTTGAATCAAAGGGATGTGGTAAGAAGGAGAATCGGTAGTCGGAACCGTGAGCCACATCCAAAGCATTTTTTGGATACGACTCAAACCCAATTTTTTCATAAATTTTAAAGGATTATCCTCAAATTAATATTTGTCAAATATTTTTTGAAATGCTTAAACCTTTTTATGTCAAGATAAATCACACACACACTACTTGTTGTTGTAGACTACATATTGAATTCTCTAACCATTATGATGTTTATCGTTCTATATGTTTAGATTTGCATACTAACAATGTTTTGTAGGATTGTGGCATAGAATCCCCACCAAAATCTTCAAGAGAGTTCTTATCAAAAAAAATTATGTGAAATAGAGGGATGGCTAAATATTCTACAAGGCAACATGCTTGGATGGTTCATGCGAGCGTTGCGGTGGCTTGCAACATATATCAGTATGTCAACATATGGAAAGAACAGATGAAGTGGGACAAAAACTAGTAGAGTTCAGGAAGTATAAAACAGTGGCATGCATTACAAAGATGGGTCTCAAGCAAAAAAGTGTGGTTTGGTTATTCAGAAGATTCCAGTGTATCAGTTTATGTCCATGTTTCATGACAATATAGTGTATGAGTATGCAAGGCACACCCATAAAGCCTGATGGTTGGACATGCAATTCAAGCTATGCAAGGAAACCTTTCCAGTTGGCAGCATAGTATCAGTGGCTGACTTTGTAGAGAAATATGCTTTATAGCCACAGTGTGAGGTGTAGTCACAGTATTACAACTCCACACAGGTTTCGATATTTGTGCACATAGCATTCATTCATGCAGCTAATAGTACAGAGGACCAAAGGAAGGTATTGAAGGAGTATCACTTTTATATTAGTGATGATCACACACATTCTCCAAAGTTCATGCAAGGTTGCTTCCAGATGTTCTACAATGATTTGGCTCAGAGAGGCATAGCATACGATTGACATATAATATGGTTGGATAACTATGTAGCACAGTTCAAGAACTCGTGCATGTTCTATTGGTTGAACAGGATGCATGTCATTACAAGTGTTAAGAATATGTGGAACTTTTGTGAGGCCGAGCATGGAAAGGGGGAGCATGATGGTGTAGGAGCATGTGTGAAAAGAGCATTAGCACAAAAAAAGTTAAAGTATAAAGACTGTGCAAAGTTGACAGATGCAAGATCAATTGTCGAGTGGTGTAATGCTTCGATGGGACTAGGTAATGAAGGTACATCTTTAGTTCATAATTTTTTTTTGTTGATGGATGATACTAACATTGCACCATATGAGGATTGTTGTACACTAACAAGATTGAGTGAGCTACACTCTTTCCTTAGCTCAGATGCAGGTTCATGGAGTATCAATACATGAAAGATAGCATGCTTTTGTTCTTCATGTATAATGCAAGCCTGGAATGATTGTGAGTCAAGGGAGTGGGTTGACAAATGGTTGACAAGTTATCTTAGCCCACTTCACACGTATTGCCCTCCGACGACATTGGAACTAACACATATGGAATCATCGATCGACTTTGACCATGTATCAAATCTAGTTCAACCAAGTAATATATCTACTTGCTTAGTTTTTGAAATTCCTATTATTATCTTACTTTGTAGTGTATTCGTAATGTTGACTAATTTCAAGAAATTTGTTGCACATATCAATGCAGGGCATGTTTATGCAGTTATTGTAGATGAAGACAATGAAGAGGGAATAGATTATTACTTGTGTTATTGTGTTGAGGCCAAAAAGAAATTAGAGGCCCAAATTATAGATGGAGAAAACATTGAATACCCTATAGGCTTAGTTGTTGTTACTGAAACATGGCTTAGAAGGTACCCACATAAGAGTGTTAAACATTGGTTGTTTCGAGACTTTGACAATTCTTCATTACTCAAACCTTGTCGTGGAATCCAATGTTTGTTTGACCAAATATGGGGGTAGACCATTGAACAAGACCTTGTGGAAAGTCTGTGTGTCTGACCATGAGGTAATACTTGACACAATAAATAGTAGAGTAGACCCGGATGGTTCGTTGGATTAATTTGTAAGTATGCACATTGGTTCTTATTAATTTATACTTGTATGGACATTAATTTTTTTGATGTCAATGCTATCATATTCTTTTACTTTTCCTATTTGTAAGTAACCTTCTAAAAATTGATTGGTGTCCCCTTGCAGAAAATGCATATTTATGAGCCATCCAAGAGAAACTCAGCTAGAAAAGCAATGCAACATCCTTATTTTGATGATCTTGAAAAATCTCAATTATGATTTGAAGTCATTACAAAAGTGTGTGCGAATCTTGGTGAGGGAATTTTAAGTTATTCATTTGAAGTTAACCTTATCATGAGCACCTATGATGTAGACATTATAAAAGCATCTTGAATTTCAAGTTATTCTATTCATGAGATGTGTTGTGTGCAATAGGTATCTTGGAACTCCCAATGAAGATGTATGACTAGGAGTGACTAAGTTGAGAGACTGGCATGCCTATCCTCAATGGAAGCATCAAGATTTGTGCCTTGTTGTTCTCGAGTTAGAACCAAATGGTGTGGATTTGTTGTCTGTAAGTGCCTTCCATCTATTTTCATTTCATTTCTATTTTGGATGCTCTTTCTTTTTCTTCTTTTACTTTGCATATTTGTAAGTAAACTACTAAAAATTGATTGGTCTCTCATTGCAAAAAATGTTGATTTATGAGCCATCGAAGAGAATCTCAACCAAAAAAGTAATGCAACATCCTTATTTTGATGATCTTGACAAATCTCAATTCTGATTTGAAGCCATTATAAAAGATCGTGTGAAGCTTAGGGAGGGAATGCCAAGTTATTCATTTGAAGTTAACCTCATCATGAGAACCTATGATGTAGAAATTATAAGAGAATCTTGAATGTATGAGTGACATTGTAAAATATCTATGAGAACAGAGTACCTAAGGCATTGTAATGAGATTTACTCAAATATTGAAATTTGGCGCAGGGGCACCAAGGTTATTGAGCAAATTTGGTTCATGGAAATCTTAAGTTAGTTTTGTGTTTTGAGTTTTTTCAATTGAATAAGGTAATATTAGACCAATTTATAATGTAATAAGTCATGTTAGTTGGTTTTGGGGTCATTTTGGAGTTCATGTTGCATATTTGTCAAAATGATGTAAAATTGCAAAAATTGAAAAGTTGTCAATGTGAAAAAGTGCAAAAAAATGTAAACTTGAAGAAGCCCAACGGTCATGGGAATTAAAAGGGAAGTTAGATCCATTTTCATAGTTTGGTTAAGGTTTAAATATTTTGGGAACTCGAAGGAAGAGGTTGTTGAAGGTTTTTGTGAAGGAAAATCCCTTGATTTCTCTTGTAATTTTGTGTGTTTCATTGAATTTTTCTATTGCAGACTATTATACTTGGTTGTACATAAGTATTATGTCCTAAAAGTTTTTCCAATTGGTAGAGATAGGTGTTAGCTATTTGTTGGCTTTGGAGTGAAGGAAATTAATTGAGTTTTTAGAATTTTATTGTCAAATTACTGACTACGGGTCTATACAGCCAGCCATAAGGGTTTGAAGATTAAAAATGAATAAATGACTCATTCCACCTATTGTTTCTCTATGTGGCTCAATGAAATGAGTCCAAAATGGTAGGATTAGATGTAGGAATAATATTTATGAGTAGGGAAAATGTTTAGGAATGTTTTTGGTTGTTGTCCCAGAGGAAATTGGGTGAATTTTGGCTTTAAAATGGAGTTTAGATGTTGGGTATTGGTGAAATTGTCTTAAAAAATATTGGGAGATGATTGATTTTGCATGATTAGGCATATATTGAAGTGTTTGAATCTTTGGAATGGCAAGGAAGGCGATTTGAGTGCCTAGGCATGATGCCCTAATTGTCAAACTGTGTATTTTGAGTGAAATTTGATGGGTAGAGGAGGGAAGTTGTAGAAACTCTTGGAGGAAGAAAATTTTGATGAGCCTTCAAGCATGTGAAGACATAACTAAAGGTGTTTCAAGCCTTGGTTGGTTGTGTAGAAGCATGGAACAGTGTTTTTCAATAAACCCCTTTGGAATGGCATAAAGTGAGGATTTCATGTTTTGGTGTCATAGAAAGTGATTCTTTGATCAAAAGTTGTGGATTTATGCTAGGAATGGTACATTTATGTTAGGAATGGTTCTCTTTCACACCCAAACATGCAGAATCGCTCCAAGCTATGTTCAACTGACTCGATCCCTTAAGGGTCCAAAGTGCAAAAGGGCAGCAATCTTTGATGGGCTATTACTCAGAAACCGTGGTGCTTACGAAATCTATGTTTGAGCCTACGAGATCACATTGGCCCCTCTATAATAACCTCTCTCAATTTTTGTTATCTCAGAGTGGTTTTCCCGTGGTGCCCAGTTTTCACTTGATGGAAAAAGTGTCAAATGCCAGCAAGGCAAAGTTGCAAAGTGGTGCAACTTTCGTTCTGCAACTCATGTGACCAAACAGACTATTCCGATGCGTCCGAATAGGTATTTTTATGCTAGGAATGGTCCTTTTTCACACCTAAAAACGCAAAATCACTCTGAGCTACGTTCAACTGGATCGATCCCTTAAGAGTCCAAAGTGCAAAATGGCTGCAAACTTCAACACATTGTTACTCGGATACCGTAATGCTTAGAAATTTATCCTCTGATCCTATGGGATCATGTTGGGACCCTCTACAATAACCTCTCTCGAGTTTCGCTATCTCAGAGGCATTTTCCCGTGGTGGAGAATTTTCATTTGGGGAAAAAGTTGTCAAATGCAAGTAGTTAAAAGTTGCAAAGTGGTGCAACTTTCATTCTACAACCCGAGTGACCAAATAGACTATTCCAACACATCCAAATAGGTATTTTTACACTAGGCATGGTCCTCTTTTGCACCCAGACACACATAATCACTCTAAGCTATGTTCAACCGAATCAATCCCTTAAGAGTCCAAAGTGCAAAATGGCTACAAACTTCAACACGTTGTTACTTAGATACTATGATGCTTAGAAACTTCTCGTGTGATCATGTGGGATCGTGGTGGTCCCCTCTACAATAACCTCTCTCATTTTTCATTATCTCATAGGCATTTTCCTGTGGTGGCAAATTTTCACTTGAGAAAAAAGTTGTCAAATGCAAGTAGTTGAAAATTGCAAAGTGGTGCAACTTTTGTTATGCAACTCGTATGACCAAATAGACTATTCCAATATGTCCGAATAGGTATTTTTACGCTAGGCATGGTCCTTTTTCACACCCAAACACAAAAAAAGCTATGAGCTACGTTCAACCAGATCAATCCCTTAAGAGTCCAAAGTGCAAAATAGTTGCAAACTTCAACACGCTATTACTCGTATATCGTGACACTTAGAAATTTATTTTTTGATCCTATGTGATCATGTTGGGCCCCTCTACAATAACCTCTCTTAGTTTTCTCTATCTCAAAGGAATTTTCCTGTGGTGGAAAATTTTCACTTGAAAAAAAAGTTTTTCAAATGCAAGTAGTTGAAAGTTGCAAAGTGGTACAACTTTCATTTTACAACTCATGTGACCAAAAGAACTATCCCAACGCATCCGAATAGGTATTTTTACACTAGGCATAGTTCTCTTTCACACCCAAACACGTGGAATCACTCTGAGCTATGTTCAACCGGATCGATCCCTTAAGAGTTCAAAGTGCAAAATTGCTACAATCTTCAGCATGATGTTACTTAGATATCATGATACTTAGAAACTTCTTGTCTGATCCTATGAGATCGTGTTGGGCCTCTCTACAATAACCTCTCTTTGTTTTTATTATCTCTGAGCCATTTTCCCATGGTGGCAAATTTTTATTTGGGGAAAAAGTTGTCAAATGCAAGTAGTTGAAAGTTGCAAAGTAGTGCAACTTTCGTTTTGCAATTCGTGTGACCAAACAGACTATTTCAATGCATCTAAATAAGTATTTTTGCACTAGGAATGGTCCTCTTTCACACCCAAACACATGGAATTTCTCTAAGCTGTGTTCAACTAGATCTATCCCTTAAGAGTACAAAGTGAAAAATGGATGCAAACTTCAGCATGTTGTTACTCAGATACTGTGATGCTTAGAAACTTCTCATCTGATCCTATCGATCGTGTCATTCCCCTCTATAATAACCTCTCTCAATTTTTGTTATCTCGGAGTTGTTTTCCCATAGTGTCCAATTTTCACTTGATGAAAAAAGTGTCAAATGCAAGTAGTGTAAAGTTGCAAACTAGTGTAAATTTCGTTTTGCAATTTGTGTGACCAAACAAACTACTTCAACTTGTCCCGATAGGTACTTTTATGCTAGGCATGGTCCTCTTTTGCACCCAAACACGCGGAATCACTCCAAGCTATGTTCAATCGGTTCGATCCCTTAAGGGTCCAAAGTCCAAAAGGGAAGCAATCTTTGACAAGATATTACTCAAAAATCGTGACGCTTATGAACTCTCTATCTAAGCCTACAAGATTGCATTGGGACCCTCTACAATAACCTCTCTTGGTTTTTGCTATCTCGGGGTCATTTTTTGTAGTGTCCAGTTTTCACTTGATGGAAAAAGTGTCAAATGCAAGCCGTGTAAAGTTGCAAAGTGGTGCAACTTTCGTTTTGCGATTTGTGTGACCAAACAAACTGCTCCAACGCATCTCGATAGGTAAGTTTATGCTAAGAATGGTCCTCTTTCACATCGAAACACTACTTCATCTACTATGAATATTATGTTTTACTAGTGTTGTGAAGATTATGTATCATTTTCTTAATTGAGTTGTTCCAATTAAAGGATTAAATATATTGGAATCTTTTTATGAATCATTTCATGGAATACCAATTGAAAACATGTTTCTTGATTTTAGATAAAGCATTTCATGGAACTCTTTGGATTAAATTGAATTGATATATGTAAGAACAAGGGAGCATTAGGAAATACATTGCTCAAGGATCTTAAATAAGCCTTCTTGGTGTAGGGGCACCAAATACATTTTGTGTTAATATTGTCAAATGAGGTCTTTTGATAGTTTTAGGTGTGTTTTAGTTTTTTTCAATTCAATAAGGTCCTAATAGACCATTGAATAGGTAATTAGGAGTCATTGAGTTTATATTGTCACATTTTTGCAAAATTGTCAAAAGTGCAATATTGAAAAGTTGTAAAAGTGCAATATTGAAAAGTTGTAAAAGTGCAAAAAAATGTAAAATTGAGGAAGCCCAACGGTCATGGGAATTCAAAGGGTAGTTAGAATAGTTGTAATAGATTGGTTAAGGTTTAAAATATGTTGGAAACTCAATGGATGAATGTTGTTGGAGGTTTTCTGAAAGATTGAATAATAAAGCTCCTATTTTTATTAAAATTTTGTACCTTTTCTATTGAATATTGTTGTTGCAGAGTAGTTGCACGGCCTGTACAGCCTAATGGTGACTCCAAATTGATTTGAATTATTGTTTCAGTGTCTTATCTATCATTTTGACTAAGTTTGAGGCGTTCTCATTGGGGTTGTAGAATCTTATTGAGTTTTCCTTGTAGGCGGGTCTAAAACTCCAATTTTAAGGTTTTGAAGACATAAAAATATGATTATGGCCCATTCCACTAACTTTAACTCCTGTAGCTAAGTGGAATGAGCCCAATATGGTAGGAATTAGTTGATTTAATGGTTTTGGGAGTAGGAGAGGTCATTTTTGGGTTTGGGCATGATGCCCTAGTTGTCAAATTTGAATGTTTTGAGTGAAATTTGATGGTTAAAGGTGGGTAGGTGAGGAAAACTCTTGGGGAAGAAAATTTTGGTGATAGATTAAGCATGTACAGGACATTTGAAGCATGTTTGATGCATTGGTGAAGTATAAATAAGTTGGGAAGTAGAATTTTCAGTAAACCCCTTTATAACCTGCTAAAAGTGAGAGATTTGTATAAAAAGGACTTAGTGAGTAGTTCATTGGCTAAACATTGTAGATTTGGTGGTTTTATAGAATGGTAAATGACTTTCCATAAGTTTTTGGGGTTGGAAGATTATTTAGAGAAGAGGTGCTTTGTAAATTAGGCCTATTTGGCTTAAGGGGACAATGTAGAAGCATCAATTTGAGGGATTGTTCCAAAAGAGTTATATGATCTTTTGAGATATGTTTTGGTATGCATTAAAGGGTGTCTAAAAATATAATTGGTTAATGGGTTTGAGAGTGGAGTTTTGAGATAGGTCCAAGAAACTAGGTCTGAAGACCTACAAGGCAAATAGTGAAGTTGTGAAGGGAATCACTCTAGTTAGGGTTTTTGAGATTGAAGGTTTGTTGAAATCAGTTGAATTTGTGATTGGTAATTGAAGGCCTCCCTACTCTGCATCACTTCTCTCCCGTTGCAATTTTAGGTGGATTATTACTTTCAAAGTATTGGGAATGCTTTGCCTATTTTCTAGTTGGCAATTGTCATTCTAGAAGGCTCATCTCTTGATATATTTTATACTCATTCTTAATCAATTATCAAGTTAATAATCAGTGCATTTATTTATAGTTAATCTTTTCTTTTCAATTTGTGTAATTTTGGAATTTGTAACTCTACTAGTACATTCCTAGAAATATTGAAGTTGTTTAGCATCAACTAATAAAGTTGTTTAGCATCAATCAATTAATATTCAAGACAAACCATGAAGGACATCAATGATCAATGCTAGGGCTAACCAATTAATAAGTATACATGTGAATAATTCAAGCATGTACATGTGAATAAGGGAAGCACAAGTACTCAAAAATACGTAAGCCTTGAAGTATACACACAAATACATAGTATACACAAATTAATACAAAGTATATGCATGAACACAAGGTATACACATGAAAACATGTAAGTCACAAAGTATACATTAGAATGCACATAAGTCACAAAGTATACACGTAAGTTGTAAAGCATAAACTTGAATACACTATCTCATATCTATTGAACCATGGATTTATAATACAAATATGGACACCATCGATAATATAGATTTGTATTAACCAAATATCCATGTAGGAATACATCAATATATGTCAATATAAGTATAAAATATAGGTACAAAATAGCCATATAGGCTTATGAGAATGCCATATAGTCATACAATGTCAAATATATCCAATACAAAATATGTACAAAAATGCCATATAGGCATACAACAAAGGGCTTTGGAATCAAAATTCATCACTCTCCAGGCTCTCAAAATGACTTTTTTCCCTTTGCTTATCGATCGAATAGTGCTCCTCCTAGTGTTTAGTTCTTGGTGAAGTCTTATCTATTACAATAAGAAGTAAAGACATTAATATATATAAATTACATTAAAAAAATGATATATTTAACAAAATAATAACTTACCTCCATCTGATGATCACTCTCCACGAGGGAAATATTCGAATGCCCATGTTGAGGCGTGTTGAATCCATGTATAAACCATCCAAATAGAAATTAAACTATGAATCAATAATGGTTTGATTTTTCACTAACAAACATCTATAACAACGAATGTAAATTAAAATTTAGTAATTTGCCTCATACCTCCCCTATCAGAGCCATCAAGGATTCTATAGCAGATGAAACACTGATGTCCATTGCCATCTGAACATTCAGAGGTGTTTCTGCTTGCAACATCTAAAAAGAAAACAACAAATTATTCAATCACGGAAACTATAATAGCAATCCATGTCCTGACTTATAATGTATGAGATAATGAATAAAATTTTGAGTACTTATTAAACTATTTATTTCTGACTATCATGCTTATTATTTTCCCTATCCATATCTTGTCTGAAAGCATGTTTTTTTAGGCGTTTACCTATAGCAACAAGCTGGTGAACGGTTTCATAAAATGCTTGTGTAGACATGTACGATAATTGTGGTGGCATAGAGAAGGCAGTGAACTGTTTGAAAAAATGCCTCAAAGAAATGGGGTCTCGTGGTGATGGAATACCATTACAAACAAATGCACATCATGGCATTCCATCACCATAAGACCACATTTCTTTCAGGTATTTTTTCAAACAGTTCATTTCCTTCTCTATGGTATTATTACTTACTATTATTCTTTGATAGAAATTTTTGTAGCATCCATAGTTTGTTGGAAAGCACCTATTTTAGGCGTTTAGCCATAGTAGCAAGGAAGTGAGTAGTTTGATAAAATGTGGTACACATGTATGGAAAATGTGGTATCATTGAAAAGATGGTAAGCTATTTGAAGAAATGCCTCGAATAAATGTGGTCTCATGGTGATGGAATGGCATTCCATTACCATGAGACTACATTTCTTCAAGGCATTTTTTCAAACTACTAACTACCTTGTCTATGCTATTGCTTACTATTATGCTTTGATATATTTTTTCCAAGCATCCATAGTTTTTTGGAAAGCACCTTTTTTAAGCTTTTAGCCATAGTAGTGAGGAAATGAAATGTTTGATAAAATTCTTTGGTAGACATGTATGGAAAATGTGGTAGCATAGAAAAGGCGATGAGCTGTTTGAAAAAGCATCTCAAAGAAATTGGGTCTCATGGTGATGGAAATCACCATGAGACCACATTTCTTTGAGGCATTTTTTTCAAACAACTCATCTCCTTCTCTATGCTATTGCTTACTATTATTCTTTCATATATTCCTTCCAAGCATCCATTGCATAGACAAGGTAGTAAACAGTTTGAAAAGATGCCTCAATAAAAAGTGGTCTCATGGAATGCCATGACAAGAAAATGGAATTGGAAGCTACTTCTAGACTTATTACTTATGCTATGTGAAATAATTGCATCACTACTTATGTTGACTTTCTAACCAAATATATTGTAGTTGAAATTTTGTCATCTATCAACATCTAGTTATTAGTTATGGAATGTGAAGTAATGCTTTGAGTTTGAAATATGTTCAATGTAACGTAATCAACGATATTAATATAAACTAAACAAATCGATTAAGTAAAATTCATTAGTTAAACTCTTTATTCTATTACCTACATGTAGGTTTGGCTAAATCCACTGGCACTAGGAGGTGTTCCCTCGAAACCTCCAATATTAGCCTATTCAACATCCAAAATCACATATTAAAATACCATTCATAAAACAATGCTATTAACATGTAATAAAATTATAATTGTTTACTAGTTACATACCTCAATGGTAGGTGCAGTGGAGAAATAAGTAGGTGTAGGGCTGGTGTATCTAGTATCAAGACTATGACCCTGCAATTTTATTAAAATTGTAAAACTAAATTAGTTAATCTTTCATTTCAAAATCAAAATTTAATAAATTAAATTCAAAAAACATGTTAACTTTTACCTGAGTATCAATTCCATAGACCTCATGTAAAATATCATTTTCCCTTGCCATCTCCATAGTTGCAAGCAGATCCTGCATAGCAGCCTCCTACATTTTGGTGGGGTCATATGACCAAGTCACCCCGCAAGATTGACACAAATGGGATCGAAGCTCACCACTTGAAGACTCCCCTGGATGGTGTTGTAGAATAGGGTTGGCATGATAGATGACACTCTAGGTCAAAGAGTTGATGGCCTACAAAGTCTCTAATTTGGAACTCTCCTTCGTGACGAAAGGGATGACGATGTTCTCATGAGGCAGCCTAGCGACAGGTCGTCTCCCTTGCCGCATAGGATCCTAATGTGCATCAAGTCTATCTTGAGCCAACCCCCCATCTCTCCCCTAGAAGTCCCTCATATCAAAATAATTTGGGATTTTGTTCAAGATAAACTCACAGTATAGTTTCCTAAGGAAATACTATGGTACTTCACAATTGTTGCATGGTGGGTCATCAAAAACCATGTACCACCTATCCCAAAAAAAAATTCTAATCTGTTGGTGGTGGCACCAATGAATAGGAAACCTCTTCGCATTGAGGGTAAGATTTGCATTTGACCGTGTGTTAGTGAATAATGTGCACAAATCACCTTTTGTAATTTTTAAATCTTTTACATCTTTATATGATAATTTATCTTGGTAATAAGCCCTAGCCGCCTACCTCCTATCATGTCAACCAATTAATTGTTTGTTGATTGAATCTACATGTTTTAACATTTCTTTCAGTGAAGTTTTCAGGGTCATTCTTTCCACGGTTGAACTGTTTGGATTGTTCAACCTCCTGATTAAATCCTCAATTTGTTTTTTATTGTTCTTAATTTCACTCATTAAGTTTTGTTGAGTTCCAGGAGGATATTGAGAGATTGGTGGAGGAGATTGAGGTTGTGGTTGATTAACTTGAGGATTTTTTTCTTGTTGTTCTTGTTGTACTTGTTGAGGATTTTGTTCCTCTTGTTGTTGTTGTGCTTCTTGAGTATTTTGAGGAGGGTTTGTAGGTTGATTAACATCTCCTACAAATTCAAAAAATAAATATCAAAAACAACCTAAAACTAACAAATTCAAAATAAAAAATAAACAATCCTTACCTCTCAGACCTCCTTGTTGATGTGGTGGCATCCTCACGATGAAACAACAATCGTTAATGAAGAATTTTTCAAAATACCTCCTCCTAGAATGCGAGCACAGAAAATTGGGATTATGGCCGCGGGCAAGAAAAAAACATAGTCAAGTGCAAGAATGAATTTGATTTGTTTTCTTTTACTTTTAATAGGTCATAACGCAAGTGCATTATAACACACTCATGTTATGGGCTCATTGTGGCTGAGCCTCAGGCTCGGCACACCAAGCCATAATACGAGTGTTTTATAACATGCTCACGTTATGAGTTTTCAAAACTTTTTAAAAAGGTTGGCCACAAATTGGCTACCCATCTTCATGCACCTGCCCTCCTCCTACAATTAGGTTTAATTCCTATCTCACTAGAATCAACTAGATCTCCAGTGACCTGTGCATACCTCTGTTGAAGAATTAATCTCAAGCCATGCCTTGAACTCGGTCATCCTAACAAATGTGAGTTGAATTTTACCCAAGTCTTGTCGGCTCAAAACTAAAAGATGATTAGGTTACACATATTGGAAAACACAACACAATTGATTCTATTCATTTTTGGATGAAAAACATAGAACCCTTCTCTAAGAGTTATATTCTATAAAGATGGTGTCTGATTAGTTCGCCAATCTCCAATTAACATTTACAATTTTGATTTCCATTAATTTAATTCAAAGTATATAATACAGGTAACAAAAGCATAAATATATTATTAAGTTAGGATTGTATTCACGAGAAATTTACTTCATATAATTGAACTCGCATTATAAATACTAATTACAAGTTGATGTACTAATTTACAAATCTAAGAATAGAAGAGGAAAACATATTTATATCTATATAATATTAATCTAGATACATTTACATTTACTCAGAATATGCTTGCAACCAAAGTATGTAATCCATACTTTCTATATTTATTGTTGGATATTATAGTTTACATTTAGGTTTCAATAGTTTACTTTCTAT
The DNA here is from genome assembly GCA_007258455.2 of Sequoia sempervirens. NCBI lineage: Eukaryota > Viridiplantae > Streptophyta > Pinopsida > Cupressales > Cupressaceae > Sequoia > Sequoia sempervirens. Next base: position 79,781 of record VDFB02205213.1, on the reverse strand, counting down.
ATTTATTGTTGGATATTTATGTTCTTGTCCTACGTTTACATTTATATATTCAAGTTTGCACAACGATATGCTTTTGTCAATTATAGTAACAATCTCCAATTAACATTTACAATTTTGATTTACATGAGATATATTTGGTTGGTACAATTGAGGGAAAAGAAAACAAAAAAGCAAAAAAAATTACTGCACATTGCAATACCTAATTAGAAACTGCAAAAAACTTCAAACAAGCAGTTGGAAATAAAGTTGACAAGCTCCACAAAAAGCACAGATAATTGACAATGAAAATAAGAAAGGGATGGATGGATATATAAAGGTCTCAGAGGTCGGTGAAATTTTTCGAAGATAAATACAACTAAAACATCAATGGGATATTTAAAGGATGGCGGTGGCAAGGAGCATTTATGTTTAGAGGAACACAGTGACACAAAGCAGTTATTTCTGCTAAATGCAATCTAACACATTAACTTGGCAATCAATTCTCAGCAAGGAAAAATAGTGGTGGGAAATGTAAATATGATTTGTTGGAAACACTGTAGAAGCATTCAAGCAAGCATGATTTCTAGGTGTATAGCAAATGGCAGATATGATAGCTATAGGGACAACGTTGGTGTATTTATTTTTCCTTAAATGCATTGCCTTTTAAACAAAAGATGATCAACGATGCACTCCATTTCCATTGTTGGCCAGGTGTTATGGAGAAAGGTCAACCGTGGATTTCAAAATTTAGGTTGATCTCTCTCAAATTGGATACGCCTTCAGCGTAAAATATGCTAACACCTTCACAAAAAGTCATTTTTTATTTTGGATATTTCTAAAGTATATGATAGGGTGTCAGGGCCTTTCCTCTTGGTTGTTTTGTAGAAATTTGGGTTTAAAGGGCCTTTTCTCAAATTGATCACTGTTTGTGTTACCACCCTTAGCTATTTTTTTTTGGTTAATGGGGTTCCTAGGGGCTTCTTCCCATGTAGTAGAGGTTTAAGATAGGGTGATCCTCTCTCCCCTTACCCCTTTATTATTGTTGCTGATTTTTTGGACAAAATAGGTAGAAAATTATAAATTAGAAGGTTATAAAAGGGATTAAAGTTGTGTCATCACTTCCCCCTGATTCCCATCAACAATTTGTGGATGATACTATCATGTTTGGTGTTATGTCTGTTATTGAAACCCAACATTGGAAGACTATTTTGGAAGATTATGTTAAGGTGTTCAGTCAATTCATAAACTACAATAAAATTAATATTTACATCTTATTTAATATGGATCAACATATTAATAAGGTCATTAATATTTTGGGGTGTCAATCTACTGTTCTTCCCACCACCTATCTTGGTCTTCCATTAAATACTAAGAACCCAAGAAATGCATACTATAATCAGATTATAGAGAGGTTTCAAAATAAATTGGTAGGATGGAAAGGTAAAATTCTAAGTCAAGCTGGTAAGCTTCAGTTACTTAAGGCTTCCTTACAAAATATTCTTGTCTACTACCTTTCATTATTGAAAATCATTGCTTTTATAACTGACAAAATTGAACAGATCCAAAGGAAGTTTCTTTAGATAGGGGTTGAAGAGTGTTCTAGGATTTCCCTTGTGGGTTGGGAGAAATTTTTTCTTCCTAAACAGTATGGGGATCTTGGGTTAAGGAAGCTAAAGATTTTTAATAAGGCCCTCCTCTCAAAAATTGGCTGGCAATTCCTTCAAGGAGAAAAGGATTGGGTGAAATTTCTAAAAGCTAAATATCTTAATAATGGGGATCAAGGGTGCTTCCTTTATGATACTGAGTTGCCTTATAGCTCGGTCATTTGGAATAATATGTTGAAAATCATAAATATCTTAAGAATGGGGGTGAGAAGAAGAGTGGGAAATGATAGGAAAATAGCTTTCTAGGATGATGTTTGGACAAATGGCCCACCCTTATCCAAAATCAATAGCTTGAATAATATAAAACAAAGACTATTAAGAGCTCATGGAAGCCAACTTCATGATTATCTTATGTGGAATGGTGACAAGCCGGTCTGGAAAATTTTAGAGAACATGTTTAAGGGGAAGGAAACTAAGAAGTGGAATACAACAAAAATGGGAGATGGCTATTCAAAACTTGTATCAATAAATTGGTTTGTATATGTTTTTATAGGAATAGGGAGGATGAATGGTTGTGGTATTTTCATTCTTCGAGAAACCTTTTAGTTAAGTCAACTTATTCTATATTGGAAAGGCCTCTCATTACTAATGTTGATTTTATTGGAAGAAAGTCTAGAACCCTAAACTTTTACCTAAGGTTAACTATTTTTGGTGGATAGCTATTCATAGGAGTATAACATCAAGACAATTAACAACATTAATAGAAGGGGTTTTTGTTTTGTGAATAGATGCAGCCTTTTCTTGAATGACTCAGAAGATATTGACCGTGCCTATTTTTCATTGTCCTTATGCTTATGATATTTGGTCCCAAATTCTCTCCTTACTTTAGATTGATTGGGTTTTCCACAAATATTTTGCAATTTTTGCAAATCCAGTTATGATGTCCTTTCTCTCATAATGTCATGGATCTTTGAAATCAAATCCCACCTTTTTTTGTTTGAGGTTTATGGAAAGAATGCATTAACATAATTTTTAGAGACACTAAGAGAAACAACGATGAGTTTTTCTCGGCCATAAAGCAACAAATTCAACGGAATATCAATGTTGGTGTTTATGGAAAATCTAAACAAATGCCTTCCTACAAGGAGCTTAGAATTAAACAGAATTGGGGAAGCAAATAGGATTTAACTATTTAATTAATTGGATAACTAAATTTAATAAGAAATGCACTTCTTGGCTGCTCTCTGACTTTGGTTGGGTCAAATGTAATTTTGATGGTTGTTCTAAAGGGAACCCTAGGTTGGTCGATGATGGGGGAGTGATTTGTGATCATCAAGGGATGATAATTGAAGGTTATGCCAAAAACCTTGGGACTACCTCTAACAATTTCACTAAAGCTATGGCTGCCTAGTGGGGAATCAAAAGATTGAAACATTTGGGGTATCCTAGAGTGATAGTTGAAGGAGATTTGAACCTAATAATTGATATTCTCAAAGTAAAGGTTAGAGGACCATGGGAAATTAGGGATATAATGGAGGAGTGTATTCCGATCTTAAGGAGTTTCCTTTAGTTCAAGGTTCTTCACACCTACAAAGAAGGTAATGCAATTGTGGATGTTGTAGCTAATGTCAAAGCTCTCAATTACCATGTTTGGGCTTCTTGGAACTCAAATAATATCTCATTCCACATAAAAGCTATTATTTTAAAGGAAAGGTATGGGGAACAAGACACTTATGACACAAATGAGTGTTAATATTTATGAATTTTCTAATCTTAAAGTGGCATTTAAGATAATGATGATGGAGTATGTTGATAATTTAAAAACTCTAACTAAAGGAAAAGATATGTATCTTAAGGAAGGAAAGGAAATGATTCCTGGAGGTGTCCTTTCCTTCAGTGTGTTAGATCTTTCCTACGTGTGGACAGAATACATTTTTTTCTTCCCATTTAATGTGTTGAGTTTTAATATATCTCTCACGGGTATTTTTGACATGCCTAATCTTTGTGTTTGAGATCATTTGAATTCTCCACTCATTTTCATAATTACTGGAAAGCATAATAGAACATTTTTTATAAATGCATGAGGCTAGATTTAGTTTTTACATTGAAGAAATTGTTTTTTAGTGATTTCTATTGTGGGTGATAAGGGTCCTGGTGAATATTTCTTGTTGTTGCGAAGGAATTGTCTTTCTAAAAAGGGTTTAATGGGGGGGCTAGAAAAAGGTCGAAGCCTGTTAATTGTGAGTCTCTCCAATAGAATGAGAAGCTATGGAAATTATTTGAAAATTCAAGCTTTACATCTTTTTTTCAAGCAATATAGGGTTATAATGATGCCCTAACTTCTAAGTTCACTAATTCTTAGAGCAATGGTGAAGTCACGATTGGCAGCCTACATTTTACTATTTCTCCTAAGCTAGTAGCACAAGAAATTGGGATAAAGTATAAATGCAAGAAGACTGTGAAAAAAAGCTCTGACAACTATCAAAATTTCATCAATAATTTCTTCGAAGATAATGAGAAGCCGAAAAGGTTTTAAAATGGGTATGCTAGATTGAAACTCCCTCCTCCCTACGCTCTTGTTAGCTAGCATATTATGAGATATTTTACTCTTGAAGGGCGTTATATGATAGTTCATGGGA
>VDFB02205213.1:62294-74989 GCA_007258455.2 Sequoia sempervirens | reverse complement strand
TAGGTGGAGAGAGACGTGGAGTTGGATAGATGGAGGGAGAGGGAATATATAGAGAAGTAGAGAGGTATGGATGTAGGGAGGGGAGATAGAGAGTAGATAGGGAAGAGGAGAGAAAGGTAGAGAGATGGGGCAATGAGGGATAAGAAGGTTGGGAGGGATGGTGGGAGAGGAGAGATAGAGAGAAGTAGAGAGGGATAGGGGAGGAAGAGGTAGGTAGAAAGAGAGGTAGGGTGTGAGGAATTGAGGTAAAGGTAGATGGAGAGGGAGAGGATGAGTGGAGATAGAGTGTAGCGAAGGGAGGTGAGAGAGAGAGAGAGAGAGTTAACCTGGGAAATAGAGAGTTCAATAGACAAGGGGAGAGAGAGGTAGAGAGAGGGGAAAGGAGGGACAAAGGGAGAGAGAGGTAGGTTAGGAGGGATGGTGAGAGATGAGACATAGAGAGAAGTAGAGAGGGATTGGGGGAGGAAAGTAGACGTAGAGAGGTAAAGTGGGAGGGATAGAGGGAGGGAGAGAGAGAGAGAGAGAGGGAGAGAGAGGGAGGGAGGGAGGTGAGGTGAGGTGGAAGGAATAAAGGGAGAGGTATGTAGAGAGAGTTGGGGAGACAAAGAGAAGTAGAGAGGGAAGGGGAGACAAAGGTAGAGAGAGGGGGGAAGGTGGGAGGGAGGGAGAGGTAGGTAGAGAGATAGGGTTGGAGGGATTGAGGGAAATGTAGGTAGAGAGGGAGAGGGTGAGTGGAGATAGAGAGAAGTAGAGGGAAGGTGAGAGAGAGGGAGAGAGAAAAATATGTATATATTGCTCTCAGTGCCTTGTAGTTTTATTATAATAAATATGATATTTAAAACTCCCTTGTAGCAATCCATCAAATAATTTTTATAATATATTACAATACTATATTTATATAATATAATATATAATATTTATATTAAATACAATGTATATTATATTAATATTAATGTATCCTAGAATATATATTAATTTATGATAACATATTATATTATATATATATATAGATATCCATAGTAATATTAATATTATAACATGTTAAATTTTAATTTATAGTTCAAACCCAAAAAAAATCTTAACTAAAAGAAATAGATATTAGTTTCTTAAGTTAAAGAAACGGATATTCATTTCTTGAAGTTAAAAAATGGATATTTGTGTCTATCAGATATCTATTATTAATGGATATCCATTTTTTTGACATTTGTTTTTACTCAGTTATTGCCTCAGGTTTTCTTCGCAATTTGGCTTGGGGTGTCAAACCTAAAAAGTCAATTGCCCCAACGTGTTTAGAAGGGTTGTAGAGGTTTTTCAGACTTCACCCTTCATGCTAATGACTTTTTTTAATCCGAATTTGATGAAATAAAAAGGGTTTATTCAGTAAATTGTCAACATTCTACCAATATAAGATATGCTTTATTTTGAATTTAATAGATAGTTGTTATTGATTTTCTGCATGCACTATACATGTAAAATCCTGGTTGATAGGCTAATTGAAAAATATCTATAAATTTTAATCAATTATTACACATTTTTCAAATCTGAAAGATGTGTCACACTCTATGCTTCACAAACTATAGCTTACAAAAATAATTTCATAAATTTTTGACCAAGTTGGGGTGGCCAGACAAACAGTTTTTAATATTTTTAAAAATTCATACTAAAAAAATCATAACTAATTATTTACTTGCAAAAATATTTTTTAAAAATGTGTCACATTTGGGCATGTGTCCTCTACTTATATTAAAAATAGTAAAAAATAAAATTATTTTTCCCATACTAAGGGTGGCCAAACAAATACCTACTTTTAAAAAAAAAAATTAAAGTACTATTGCATTGAAATTTCAAATTTTTGCCAATTAAAATTAATTTTTCCAAAAAAGTCCTAGTAGCCTACAAACTAGTAACATTCTCATTGCTCTACTCAATGATTTCTCCTAAGTTTTACTTCAAGTGAATTTAAAATAAATTGTCAAAGACATAGCGATAAAATTTTTCTTTTCAAAACAAGATAATATGCACATTTAATATAGCAATAATTCATATTTCTCATTTCATTCAACTTTCTCATTTCATTCAACAAAATGTACAATCTTTCCAAAGAAATGATTTCATAAACAAGATACAAAATACATTTTCCATCTTTCACATAAATAGATACAAGATACATACATAGCTCATTTGAGCTTCATTGGCACTAGAAATACAAATGATCCAAGAAATCCCCCTTCAAATCTTGGTTGGCCGACTAAGAGGAGAGGCATCACTCAAGTGCTTTTTTTCCATCCACAAACCTACTACGGTCCCTCACACATCCACCACATATGGTAAGATGACTCTAGCCTTTGATCAAGAGTTTGGTCTGGAAACCTCAAAATACTAGCCAATCCTAAACTTGGTGTTGTGTCCTATATAACTAGAACTTTCCCATATAATGACTATATTCTACGTGTATGACAATCCCGGACTAGCATGCTAAAAGGTAACACAATGAACTGACAATGTAACCAGTGGAAAAATACACCACTTTGGCCAAAGTATTCATCACCCCTAATTAGGAATGGACGTCACATGCTCATCCACCATTATAGCTTGATTTGTTATGACCATTCATATTATATGCATAGGTTATCCCCTTCACTGGATTTAACCTAATCCTAGGAATAACCTATAAACACTTAGTTTTACTATGACTCATCTAGTAGGTAAAACAAGTGTTTCCATAACCTATCTTCACAAATCTAGCTTTAGCTATATAGACTTCACTCTATTGTAGTATTCAATACTGATATATACACTTACTCCTTAATATGGAGTACGTACAAACACTCAAGAAATAGAGATTCCAAAACTAGAAGCAACAAATAACTTTCTATTTCACATAGGAAGAAAATAACTTTCCCCTAATAACATATCGTGTTTTCCAGATAGAAACAAGAAAAATATAGAATCTTTCCAAAGACATTCAAAGCATAAAAGACTAAGATTTAGCATGCTTGTATATGCAAAGCTCCAATTTAAACTAGTTGGTTTCCAAACTTAGGCTCCTCAAATCAGCTTATAACTTAGCAACTATCACTTCCACTTTTTCCAAATTCTCTCACTAAATCTCTTGCAAAACCCCTCACTAAATCTCTCACATAACTGAAAAGAATAGACCAATAATTCAGAAAATAACAGCAGAATGCATATATTTTCCCTTTTGAGGTAGAGAGTACCTCTATTTATACACAAGAAATTAGCAATTAAAGGCTAGAAATAGGGTAATTGGATTGAAACTCCTCAGCTCAAATGGTTCGACTCAGCAAGGTAAAGAAAAGGTGGAAAATTTACAAACTAAGACTTAGCAATATTGCACAGTCAGTTGCTTCTATCATGGACAGCAAGAATATCATTAAAAATTGCAAGGTAATTAATCTCACAAGTCGACTCTCTCTATGCCAGCTTCTATTTGACTAATTCTCCCATTTATATTTGGCCTCCATCACTGGATAGAGTTCTCAAAAAACACTTCTAAAGGAATGCAATTATTCATAATTTGGTGCCATATAAACTTCATGTGTGTTATTTTGGTGTTTCAGATAAAAGACCAAGTTAAAGCTTGTTAATGAATTTCATCTATTGCCTTTAAAACATTTGACTATGTCTTGCAAATCATTTATGCGTGCTTTACATAGCGCTGCATGTATTTTACACAACATGTCTTTATGAAATTCTCATAGTGTTGCCATAGAATGTGTTATCCTTTAAGGTTGCACTTTACATTATAGAATGTATGATATGCTCTTTACATTATAACATGCGCTTTAATATATAATCAGCACTATTTAAACATTATATTATATATATATGATATATCCAATATACATATATATATAACATTGCATGTTATTATATATGTGTATATATATATATTAACTTTTAAATTAATAGAATGTTTCATTAGATATTTGAATGCATAAACTTATATTCATTTATTTCCAAATTAATATCGCACATATATATATATATATACACACTTGTATGTATGTTTCCATCACGTCAATGCATGCACGCATATCAATATATATGCATATACATATATACATGAAATATATATACATATATATATGTCACCTTGTCCATTTGATGTTCCCATGCATATGGGTAATCCATCAATAAGCATGCATAGATACATCTTTCTATGTATACTTATGTGCATCTTTACCCGTGTGTATGAGTTCATTGTAGACATGTATACTTGTATGTATATATGTACATCCTATGTATATATCTCATCGATTATAATATAAACTCATTAAGTACTCAAAGATACAAAGAAACTCAAACACTTAAACCATAACCTCACCTAATTCACACACAAGCAAACTAAGGTATCTTACCTTTTTCCTGTAACTATTGACTTGGCTTGACCAATCTAAAAGTAAGTGTGTGGAATATCAGTTAGGCTCATTAAGAGTTACCAGACCAAAACTCTTCTCCTGAGTGATACTTCCCCTCCCGTCTAGAGGCATGAACCTGTACCTACAACCAACTTGGCACATCTGTAATGGTAGTCAACTGATCACAAAACAATCATTTGCATTATATACTCCATATTTAGAATTAATACATATATAACATCAATTTGAATCAATCATTTATTCATTATGTTTCTAATGATTCATATAAAAAAAGTACAATCACATTTATTTCCATCAAAGTTACAAACACACACATGTATGCAAGTATTTCATCTAGCTTGGTAATAGTAATTAGGTAAATACACAACAGGGTGTAACATATCCCCCCCTTGTGAATCATTGTTCCCGATGATCTTAAGTAGTAAACATAGATATTAAGCATAAAATATAACATAGAGATATTGTTTTCAACAACTCTCAAAAGCATGTAAAACATATGGAAACTTTTGCTCTATCTCAGCATAGTCTTCCCAACTGCAGAATCTTTTGTGTACTGGTCCAACTGGACTTTGCACTACAGAACCTCTCTATTACGTAAGTGAAGCTTACGCGTTTTGAACACCTTGATAGGTTCGATTGTTACCACTCCTCCGTCTTGTACCTTGAATGCATTCTAATCAATGACATGATTATCACCTGGTATATACTTCTTTAGGTATGAGACATGAAAGACATTATGCATCTGAGAAAGAGCTGGTGGCAACGCAATTCGGTATACAATAGGGTTTACTTCCTCAAGAACCTCAAATGGACCTACGTAATGTGGAGCTAGTTTGGATAACTTGCCAAACTTGATGGAACTCTTTTGAGGTTTTACTCTCAACAACACCTTTTCCCCTACTTTAAATTTGTTGGGTACTCGCTTAGAATCTACATAGCTTTTATGCCTATCATTGGCTTCTGCTAGCCTTTGCTTGATAATTCCAACTTTCTCTTCCATTTCTGATAGCATCTTTTGTCCAAGACTTATCATATCCTCTAGCTTATCCTAGCTTATAGGAGTTTGACATTTTCGTCCATACAATACTTCAAAAGGAGCCATCTTAATCACATAATCATAGGAATTATTATATGCAAACTCCACAAAAGGTAAGTAATCTTCCCACTTGTATTGTTGATCCATGCAATACATTCTCAGTAGTTCTTCTAGCACTTGGTTTACCCTTTCATTTTTCCCATCCATTGAACTGGATGATATGAAGAACTTATATTCAATTGAGTTCCAAGTGAGGAGAACAAGGTTTTCCAAAACCTAGATGTCACATTCAAACATCCCTATCTGAAATAATCTTCTCAGGAATCCTAATAGTCTAAACACTTCTTGAATGAATTTTTGAGGTATGTCAGGAGCTCCATCTATTAAATTTTGAGGAATAAAATATGCTACTTTGGTAAGCTTGTCCACTACCACCAAAATGGCATTGTCCTTATTCCTTAACATAAGAAGACCCTAGACAAAGTCCATACTAATTACTTTCCACTTACTCTCAAGAAAATCATGAGAATACAAAAGATCTTTTGGGCGATGATGTTCAACTTTCACCCTTTGACACTCTAAGCATCTTGCTACAAATCTAGCAACATCTCCTTTCATCCCTTTCTAGAAATATAATGGCTTCACATCAGCCAACATCTTAATCACACCTAGGTTTCCATTGTATGGTGCTTCATGTACTTCTTTCACACCATATTTCTTAATTCTTTAGAATTAGGCACATAAATTCTTCCTTTAAACCTTAGTAATCCATTATGTTCAAAATGGAATCCTTCATACCTTGTATCTTGTGGATTATCTGAGAGTGCTTGCTTAATTTTCTCATAGTACTCGTCACCCTTGTATTTTTGTAACACTTGTCACTTCAAGTTGGTTTGAATGGATATCATTGAGGCGATATGCCTTCTACGACTTAAAGGGCATCGACAACCTGATTCTCTTTTCCCTTGATGTAATTGATATTGAAGTCATAGTCAGATATCAAATCTAACAATCTCCATTATCATGCATTCAGATTAGGTTGGGTAAAGAAATACTTCAGACCATGGTGATCAATATTTAGTTCAAATGGCTTTCCCGACAAATAGTGTCTCCACATATATAATGCATGGACAATTACTACTAACTCTAAATCATGTGATACATAATTTTGTTCATAGGGCTTCATCTTTCTTGATTCATAAGCTATGACCTACCCTTCTTGCATCAGTACTCCACCTATCCCTTCTCCTGACGCATCCATGATGTCAATCAAGTCACCCTCTAGATTTGATACCTTCAATATCAAAGCCATAGTCAACTTCTCCTTGAGCAGATCAAATGTTGCTTGACATTTTCCCATCCACTCAAACTTCTTCCCTTTCCTTTGCAATGAAGTAATAGGAAAAGCTATCTTGAAAATTTTTGCAACAAAATTTTAATAGTAGCCAACCAAACCCATGAAACTTTTAACCTCAGGTACATTCTTAGGTACTAGCCATTCTAGCACCACTTTTATTTTAGCCGGATCCACTAAAATTCCCTCAGCTAAAATCACATGACCCAGATACTGCACCTTCTTTTGAAAAAAATTACACTTAGAGAGTTTTCCATACAACTTATGTTCTCTTAGCCACTGGAGAACTATCTCTAAATTTTTACAATGCTCCTCTTCATTCTTGGAATAAATTAGGATATCATCCAAGAAAACTAAAACAAACCTATCCAAACAATCCCTAAATACATTGTTCATCAAGTTCATAAATGTTGTAGGTGCATTAGTAAGTCCGAAAGGTAGGACTATGAACTCATAATGCTCTTATCTAGTTCTAAAGATAGTCTTGAAAATGTCTTCATCTTTGATTTTCAGTTGATGGCAACCTGATCGTAAATCAATTTTTGAAAACATAGTTGCTCCTCATAGTTGATTGAAGAGATCATCGATACATGGAAATGGGTACTTATTCTTTATCATAGCTTTGTTAAGCATCCGATAATCAATACACAAGAAAAATGTACCATCCTTCTTCACGAAGATCACTAGCACTCCCCAGGGTGAAAAACTAGGTCTTATCAATCCCTTAGATAACAACTCCTTTGACTATTCCTTGAGTTCCATCAATTCGATAGTAGTCATTATATAGGGCACCTTGGATATAGGTTCAAATCCTATTACTATGTTGATGGATAAATTGAACACCCTCTTGGGAGGTAATCTAGGTAATTCATATGGAAATACATCCACAAATTTCCTTAGGATGGGGTATTTCTCCATATCCGTTTCTCCATATTCTACCATTTCACCTTCTGCAACCTCTTGAGAATCTTGTGGTTCATAATTCATGACATTATCTTGACGAGTGACTTCCTTGAATTCTTCTATTTTAACTACAAATATTTTTTAACCTTTCTTTTTCACCCTAAGCATTTGCATGGTAGAAATTTGTTGCATCTTGATCTCTCTTAGTGTTCCTTGCAATGTCACCCAATTACCCAATCATCTAAACACTCTACTACTTTGGAATGACAATCTACTTTGGCTCTATGTTTCCATATCCAATTCATTCCTAGAATGACATCATAAGATCCTAGGGGTGCTACATACACGTTTACTTCAGTTGAGAAACAAGGAAGTTCTACCTTGGCTTTGAATAAGCATTGCTTCACCGTTGCTCTTGTTTGGTTTGCATACTCAACAACACAAGAACTTTCCATAAAACCAACCTTTCTATATATTTTATTAACTACTCTAGGTGAAACAAAGTTTTTTGTGGCTCCAATATCAATAAGTATAGAAATAGGTATACTAAACAAAATACCTAGAGTTTCCACTAAGTGTGACCTGATATACTACTTGTCGATTGTCCAAGGCTACACAGATCTTTTGTTGGAATGCAGTTCATTATGGAGGAAGATATTTTTCGTGTGCTTGAGATCCTGAAGGTTTGTTGGAGAATTCAACAGCATAATGATCCCCTCCACAAGTAAATCATCCTTTCACCGGTCCCTTCCTTTTCACAGACTTGTCAAAATTACTGACATTTCCTCTAGCATTGTTGAATTTTTTGTTGTTTCCTTAGAAATATCTCCTTGGTTCATTCCATTTGTTACGAGATCCCTTATCCCCTTTCCTTTGAGAATCTTGCAATCCATTAGAATTATTTGAAGCCTGATTAACTTGAGACCCACCAAACTTCTTTCTGTTCTTATTCTCCCGATAGATTGAGATGGCTTTGAACTTTTTCTCTTACTTGATTTCCTTTTCATATACTAGATCCATAGTGGTTGTACCATGTACATCCACCTCAACACTGATTGAGTCATTTAGTCCCATGATGGACTTTTTAATTTGAAATCATTCATCTTTTTGGTACATTGGCACGTACTTCAGAAGACAAGTGAACTTCTCCCAGTATTCGTTCACCGACATATCAACTTGTTTTAAATTATGGAAATCAGTGAAATTTTGGTCATAAAAGAGTTGGAGTAGCCATCTTTTCTAAAATATTTCAACAAACTTATTCCAAGTTAACTTTAGGGAGCTAAGACCAAGTTCAATCTTTTTGTTCATCCACCAATTAGAGGATTCTCCAACTAACTAGAAGGCACCCCAAACAACTTTGGTGACATTTGAATAGTTTTTAATTTCAAAATATTTTTCCATTTGAATTAACCAAGCCTCAACCTCATCTCTGCTAGTACTTCCCTCAAATTTTGGTAGGGTAACCTTTCTCATATCCCTAGACAACTCAATTGCCACATGTTTTCTTTTGCTACTTTCAAATTTGGACTGAGATTCTTCTTCCCTATGTTGAATTGATTGAGTATGGTCATGAGAATTCTCTCTGTCATCCTCATTAGGTATTTATTCCTCATCATTATTTGAGACTTCCTGCTCTTCTCTTTATTTTTCCTTCACTTCTTGTTCAAGGTTTTCTATCCTTGCCCTAGTTTCATCCATGATGGCCAAAATGAGGTCCAACTTGGTTTCATTATTATCTAGACCTTTTCCAACTTCTTGACTTTCTCCAAGATTAGTCCTTTTTCTCACCATCCTTTCAAGAAAAGGTTATACCTGAAGGTTCATCTATATTAGATCCTATCATAGTTTACTTAACATATTGAAAACTTTCCAAAAGAGAAAACATTCACATACAAGAAATTCAATTTTGCTCGCAAGTTTTGATACATTGTTAACTTTTCATTTACTCATAAGGATTTCAATATCCTTTCATTTACATTGAATGAATATTTAGGTAGTCATGAGGAGAGTATCCATCAAATTCACTCTCAAATACATAGCTCAATAGGACATACCCTTCATATTTTTACTCATCTCTCATTTGCTCTTCTCTATCCCAAAAAGGATAGTATCCCTCATATTTATCTTCTAATACATAATTTTGAGGTACATAACCCTCTAACTCACCACTTGAGGCTATTACAATTATTTTAGCCATGGGTAAAACATGAGGGTCTCTAAACAACATTGTTGGACTAACGCTACATTCTGAGGGCATATCCCTAGAAAGTGATAATAAGTCTGAGTTTGCTAGAGAAACAAGAGGTAAATGGTTGAAGTTGGCTTCATTTCTCATCCTTCTCTTCTCTTGGATAATTCACAATAGAGTGTGACTGATTGTCTCGGTATCACTCAGCCAAATGGCATTGTCATAGTTATTTCCCTCTGTGGTACGAACAAGGGCTTCCTTTACCTTCTTGTCCCTTAGGTAGTGCTCATTCTCAATTATTGACTTTCTTGCAGTTAACCTAAGACACACCATCATAGCACAAGAATTTTCTAACATTAGACTCATATAATGTTAGAAAGGAAAACATAGTGAGCACATAGGTTCCAGAGCTAAACTTGGTAGCTCTGATACCATGTGTAACATGCCCATTTCTCTACTCAATGATTTCTCCTAAGTTTTACCACAATTGAATTTAACTAAATTTCCAAACACAACAATAAATTATTTTTTTTCAAAACAAGATAATATGCACATTTGATATAGCAATAATTCATCTTTCTCATTTCATTCAACGAAATGCACAATCTTTCTAAAGAAATGATTTCATAAAAAAGATGCAAAATTCATTTTCCATCTTTCACAGAAATAGATACAACAAACATACATAGCTCATATAAGCTTCATTGGCACTAGAAATACAAATGATCCAAGAAATCCCCCTTCAAATATTGGCTCACCAACTAAGAGGAGAAGCATCACTCAAGTGTTTTTCCGCCATCCATGGACTTACTGCGGTCCCCCGCACATCCACCACATATGGTAAGATGGCCCTACCCTTCGACAAAGAGTTTTCTCCAAAAACCTCAAAATACTAGCCAATCCTAAGCTTGGTATTGTGTCCTACATAACTAGAAGTTTCCCATTGATGTAGGAGCATCCAGTGGTGTAAAGGCAATCTTGCATCACCCAAAAATAGTTAAATTTCAAGTTTATCGGTTTTTAGATGTTTTTACATTTTTGGATACCCTTTTCGTCATAATGAAATTCTCAATTTATTGTTTTTATTTTCTATTCCTGGGTTGAAAGATATTGCAATTTTAGTTTCCCAGATTTGCACCTGAAAATCTTCTGAGTTAGATTTGAGGCACTTAGATTTCCCGGATAGGCCCCGAAACTTTCTGAAATCAGCATAGCAATTTCAAGCATGTTATTGACTTTGAGACCTTTCCAACAGTTCAAACGATTCGTGAATCGAAGTCCCGGATCAAAAGTTATGGCCCCAGGAAGTTGGCGCACTTTCTAGAAGATACAATTGCAAATGTTCTTTTGAAATTTGAACTTCAATTTGTAATTTTTCAGCGTCAAACCGCCTAAACTCAAATTTGAATGTTGTTTTGGCTCCAAAACTAAAGAGGAGCTCTATTTATGGGCGGGTTTCTAATTTTTAGGTAACTTTTTGGGGACAAGCTCACATATTGCGAAAGGGTTACTCTGTAGCTTTCTGTAACTTGCATGTGTTGTAGAACTTGGGGATTTGAGATCCTCTACATGTAAGAAGCTCCATTTTCTGAATAATAAAATTATTCTCTTGTTTGTGGGTTATTTTTTGTGTCTCGGGCTGTGCCCTCATCAAGTGGTATCAGAGTGGGTTTTCTTGAGCGTGTGGACAGATCACCGATTGTGAGGCAGTTCGCACCAGGACCATGGTTGTGGGTCGAGGTCAAGAAAGATGCCTCCAAGAGTGATGCCTGGTAGGCATGGTGGTGCTAGAGGTGGTCGAGGCGGCAGAAATGTTGGTGGAAGAGATGCACTGGCAGCCCTCCAAAGATAGATTGATGCGTTACAAGAGCAGTTGAGAAGAGGGTTAAACCTGAGAGAGGAAAGTGAGGATGAAGGAGAGGAAGAAGGTTCAAATGTAGAAGAGGAAGAAGAAGCAATTGATCAAGACCAAATGCGGCTAATAAGGGCCATTTTGAAGATCGAGAAAAGACCCAGAGCAGAAATCCTCAGTTATTTCAGAAGTCTGAACTTGGAAGAGTTGATCGACTGGATCAACGAGCTAGAAGAATATTTTGAGTATGAGGAAATAGAGGACCTAGATCGGGTTAAGTTTGCAAAAATGAAGCTGAATGGCCATGCCAGTATTTGGTGGAAAGAGGTCCAGTTGGAAAGAAATCGAAGAGGAAAAGGAAATATCACCAGATGGGATCGCATGGTAGAGAAACTGAAGAAGTAGTTCATACCAGTAGACTACGAGTTAGATCTGTTAAAGAAATTGCAAGGGTTGAAGCAAGAAAGCAGATATGTGAAAGAATATACTAAAGATTTTCACAAGATAATCATCAGAACGGGCCACACATAGGCCAATAAGGAGAAGGTAGCCCGATATCTTAATGGGTTCCGACCGAGCATTCAGGAGGAGTTAAGCCTAGTCAGAATGACCACCATTGAGGATGTGTATCAGTTTTCTTTGAAGGTGGAAGAGAAGCTGAACAAAAGATTTGATGGCAAGCAAAAAGGATGAGGAGGTCAAACTGGAAGGGGTAGTGGAAGACCTTCAGGAAGCCGAAATGATGATGAAAAGAAAAGTGAAGATGTGGGTACCAGCCGAAGCCAAAGGAATGACAACTTCTACTGCCCTTGTGATCAAAACAGTGGTGATCAAAGAGGTAGAGGATGAGGGAGATATGGACAAGGATCCGGAAGAGGTGGTTTCAAAGGAACATGTTCCAGGTGAAGAAGGGCATCGAAGGAATGTCCACACAACACCAAGGAAGGGTAGACAAA
>VDFB02205213.1:41125-58861 GCA_007258455.2 Sequoia sempervirens | reverse complement strand
AATCGGAGTCCCCGATCAAAAGTTATGGCCCCAGAAGTTGGCACACTTTCTAGAAGATACAATTGCAAATGTTCTTTTGAAATTTGAACTTCAAGTTGTAATTTTTCGGCGCCAAACCGCCTAAACTCAAATTTGAATGTTGTTTTGGCTCCAAAACTAAAGAGGAGCTCTATTTATGGGCTGGTTTCTAATTTTTGGGTAACTTTTTGGGGACAAGCTCGCATATTGCGAAAGGGTTATTCCGTAGCTTTCTGTAACTTGCATGTGTTGTAGAACTTGGGGATTTGAGATCCTCTACATGTAAGAAGCTCCATTTTCTAAATAATAAAATTATTCTCTTGTTTGTGGGTTATTTTTTGTGTCTCGGGTTGTGCCCTCATCACCCATACAGTGACTATATTCTATGTGTATGACAATCTTGAACTAGCATGCTAAAAGGTAACACAATGAAAGTTGACAGTGTAACCAGTGGAAAATTACACCACTTTGTCCAAGGTATTCATCACCACTAATTTGAAATGGATGTTACACGCTTATCCACCATTCTAGCTTGATTTTTTATGACCATTCATATTCTATGCATAGGTTATCCCCTTCATTGGATTTAACCTAATCCCAGGAATAACCTATAAACACTTAGTTTCACTATGACTCATCTAGTAGGTAAAACAAGTGTTTCCATAAGCTATCTTCGCAAATTTAGCTAAATAGCTATATAGACTTCACTCTATTGTAGTATTGAATACTAATATATACATTCACTCCTTAATATGGAGTACATACAAACACTCAAGAAATAAAGATTCCAAAACTAGAAGCAACAAATAACTTTCTATTTCACATACGAAGAAAATAACTTTTCCCTAATAACATACCACGTTTTCCAAATAGAAACAAGAAAAATATAGAATCTTTTCAAAAACATTCAAAGCATTAAAGAGTAAGATTCAACATGCATGTATATGCAAAGCTCCAATTCAAACTAGCTAGTTTCCAAGCTTAGCCTTCTCAAATCAACTTACAACTTAGCAACTATCACTTCCACTTTTTCCAAATTCTCTCACTAAATCTCTTGAATAATCCCTCACTACGTCTCTTAGAAGAACAAAGCAATAATTCAAAAAATAATAGTAGAATGAAGATATTCGTCTTTTTGAGGTAGAGGGTACCTCTATTTATACACAAAAATAAGCAACTAAAGGCTAGAAATAGGGTAATTAGATTGACACTTCTCATCTCAAATGATTTGACTCAGTAAGGTAAAGAAAAGGTGGAAAATTTACAAACTAAGACTTAGCAATATTGCATAGTTAGTTGCTTCTATCATGAACAACAAGAATATCATTTAGAAATGCAAGGTAATTAATCTTACAAGTCGATTCTCTCTATGCGAGCTTCTATTTGACTAATTCTCCCATTTATATTTGGGCTCCATCGTTGGAAAGAGTTCTCATAACATACTTCTAAAGGAATGCAATTATTCATAATTTGGCGCCACATAAACTTCATGTGTGCTATTTTGGTGTTTCAATTAAAAGACCAAGTCAAAGCTTGTTAATACTTTATGAAATGCTCATAGCACTGCCATATAATGTGCTATCCTTTAAGGTTGTGCTTTACATTAGAGAATGTATGATATGTGCTTTACATTATAGTTACATGTGCTTTAATATATAATCAACACTATTTAAACATTATAATATATAGTATATGTCCACTATACATATATATATAAGATTACATGTTATTATATATATGTATATATATATTAACTTTTACATTAATAGAATGTATCATTCGATATTCGAATGCATAAACTTATATTCATTTTTTTTCAAATTAATATCGCACATATGTGTGTGTGTGTGTGTATATATATATATACACACTTGTATGGACGTTGCCATCACATCAATACATGCACGTATATCAATATATATATATATATATACATATACATATATATGTACATCATATATATATAACATTGCCTCCAAACAATTAAACATATACAATTGCATTAATATCGACTGAAATATATACACAAAATATATATATATACACATATATATGTATACATATATGTATATATATGTATATATATATGTACGTATATGTATATATATGTATGTATATGTATATATATATGTATGTATATATATGTCACCTTGTCTATTTTATGTTCCCATGCATATGGGTAATCCATCCATAAGCATGTGTAGATACATCTATCTATGTATACTTATGTACGTCTTTGCTCATGGGTATGAGTTCATCGTAGACACGTATACATGTATATATCTCATTGATTATAATATAAACTTATTAAGAAGTACTCAAAGATACAAAGAAACACAAACACTCAAACTATAACCTCTCCTAATTCACACACAACCAAACTAAGGTATCTTACCTTTTTCCTATGACTATTGACTTGACTTGACCAATCTAAAAGTGAATGTGTGAAAGCTCAGTTAGGCTCATTAAGGGTTATCCGACCAAAACTCTTCTCCTAGGTGATACTTCCCCTCCCTTTTGGAGGCGTGAACCTGTACCTACAACCAACTTGGCACATTTGCAATGGTAGTCAGTCGATCACAAAACAATTATTTGCATGTTATATACTCCATAGCCAGAAATAATACATATATAACATCAATTTGAATCAACCATTTATTCATTATATTTCCAAAGATTCATATAAACAAAGTACAATCACATTTATTTCCATCAAAGTTACAAACACACACATGTATGCAAGCATTTCATCTAGCTTGGTAATAGTAATTAGATAAATACACAACGGGGTGTAACAAAACTACATTCAATTTTCTATAAATTCTATTCCTACATATTTTCCAAATTATGTTAATGACCTATTCAAATTCTTATGTGAAGTTGCTTCGGCCTATTTTATCATATTTTTATTGTCAATTAAGGGCCCTATTTGGCCCATCATGATCCTACATTGACCCATAATGTGGAGAAAAGGAGAAAAGCCATGTGGGAAATAAAAACCCCTCTCCAAAAGAGCATTGATACAATGAAGAGAGACAATGTAGCCCCACATAAGATAGTGATGATTTCCCTAAATGCTACTCAAATACTCCATGTGAAGACTGATGTAGAACTCGTACCAAAGAAGTGATATGAAGTCTTGTTATAAAGAATTTTTAGATGCTCTCAGTGAAGCATCTCTATATTCTAATGCAAAAAGTGATGTCTAGTTAGAAAGAATATTTGGATGCTCTTGATGAAGTATCTTTGGAATCTCATGTAGTAGATGATGGTGTGAGAGTTGATCATCTTTTCAATCATTCTTTTGAGTAATTCCCACATTCATTGAGTTGAAAACTTAGAATCACAGAAGAAATTTAAAAGAAATATAAAGTGCTCAAGGCATGATGACAACCCCCCTTGATTATTTTGATCCCCCTGCATTAACACTTTATATGTTTTAGTACATATAACAATTACAATGTAATAAATAATGGCACTTTATAATTGAGTGTGATATCATCTCCAATGAAATCGGTAAGTGATATTCAATTTCACAAAATCAATACTCAATTTTGAGTGGCTAATCAAAAGATACAATAATCATATATGCCTAATTTTTCACTTAGGAACTTTAAACTTCCTAGTTAATGGAGGAGACAAAAGATGTTTTAAGCAACACATTTTTCACATTGTCTCAATGTTAGTTTGTCCAACTTGGAAAGAGCTTTTTGATGGCTATTCACAATCAAAATTTTGAATTACCATTCAAAATTTATGCCAAAATAAGAAACCCCCCTTTAAAAAAATTTGATGAACTTTGACAAACCGCAAACAATGACATTAAATGTTAACAAAAAGGTTAATTTTTATATGTAAAATGCTTATTGTCAAAGCAACAACAAAAAAAATATAACCTTTAGAGACTAGCATTAAATTTATAAGGTTAGTAGTTATATAACTATTAACCTATCACAACAAAATAATGACAAGTATTAACAAATGTCAAGTTTGAAGCAACTACTTGTGATAGATGGCATAGAGCATAAGGATTTGACTTAGTCAATGAACTATGCATGCCACAATGAGTATAGTATAATTAATTAGTGTGTGTGTGAAATGTGAAAAGTTAGTAACAACACAAACATTAATGAAACAAATTATATTAAAGATTCAAAGCAAAGAAACTACTCTAAATTGCAATTTAACAAATCTTTCAAGAACGTCTCATTGTCCTCTATTCTTAATGATTTCTTTAACCTTTTGTCCCTCAGATTTCTATGTTGCACAACTTAGGCTATTAGAATGACACTTAAGAAACAAGATTAGTATTCAACATGCAAGCCAACTAAGTTCCTTCATGAAACTATATGATAAAAATGATGATGGATACCATGATGAATGGATGACGATGATTATGATGAATGGACAAATGGTGGTGGATACTATGGTAGTGATCTATATGATTTTATATATGATTCTACATATGCTCAAATGAAAACTATGAAAAACTAAAATGACACTCCATATGCTCAAATGCTAACTATGAAAATACTAATATAAAATGCAACTATGATGCAAAGGATGACATAAAATGCAACTATGAAGCAAAGTGTTAGTCTAAGATTTAACTATGATGCAAAACATGATATAAAATGTAACTATAAAACTCCATAATGCTCCCAATCTCGAACAATATTCCTGCATGATAACTCTATTCAAAAGTGGATGCGAAATACAATGCCAAAGGGTTGTATTTATAGCCTTTTTCAAGCATCTAGTGAGGTGGCGATGATCGACGGTCCAGATTCGAACAAGAAGAATGGATGGTGGAGATGGAGAGAATCAAGATGTTGTCCCCTTGACCAAAGACAACATGCCACTTGGATTGAAAAATCTCTCGATCAATGGGCAACATGTTATTTGAATGGAAGACTCAAGTGTGGGAAGAAAAGACCATGTGTTTGAAAATTAGTGGAAGTGTGTGAGGAATAAGCCATGTGCTTTTAAAATTGGTTGAAGATAATTCTAAAATTAGAATTATTTAATTTCATGTGACTTTGGTGAGGTGACACAAAAAGTTGTAGATATGTGTTTGAATTCTTAATCAGGATTAGTGAAGATTAATTAAATAAAACAAGTTTATGAAAATTTGTTTATTTAATTAATTTAGAAGAATATGTTTTAGATTTGGAGAATTTAGAAAATGAACAATATAAATAAATTGAGAATTTATTTATACGTAGTCAAAATATTAATTAAATAACTAGTATTTAATTAATTAAAGGTGATGACCGATTTTAGGTGTATACAATTAGCATTGATCAAGCCTTGAGACATAAGGAGTTATTGAGCGAATACATTGACGCCAAGTGTGAGTCGTTGGTGGTAAAAGGAAAGGAAAGGAAAGGAAAGATCCTTTTATAGTCCATGATACCAAGTGATCTATTTTTGGGTCTACAGAAGAGCCCAAGATGTTTGTGTTGCCACTAGAATTTTAAAAAATAAAGGAATACCATTTGAAAGGAATATGGAGGTGTTGTATCATTGTTGAGCATGAAAATCTCCCAATTGTGCCTTTTGCGGAGATCTACAACATCAATTTGCACACATGAAGATGGTCAACATGCTTCCATCACAAGGCCTCCTTTAAATCATCTCTTCCTTGAGTTTCCTTCACTGCTCATGTGCATTTCCACGAACAATGGATAACTCAGCCAGATGTTATAAGCGCACCCACTCGCTAAAGCCCTTCTCAGCAACTTAACATCGACCTTCACCCATCAATTGACCTTCACGATCACACCATTCAATAGAGAGGGTTTAAGAAAAAAGTGTCATATCTTCTGAATTCTGTAAACATTGGTCATAATTTTGATGAGGGCGAGCACAAGCCTTCGGATAGCTTTCCTCGCCATGGTGAAGAGGATTATCAAGAGGAGCGCTGATATAGGCCAAGGAATCGGGTGATGGTTGCACACTATAAGATTAAATTTCAATCTGGTGGATTAGGGATTTATTGATAGCAACAATAGCATTCCATATCATTGTAACATGATTTTGGATTGGTAGAGTTGACACGATTCCAGCACTAAGGGCGACTATAGTTAGAGCGCCAAATAGATTGTGGAGGTTGCGCAACGTCTCATTCTCTATCGCTTGATCTCCAAATCTCAATTTAGAGGCAATCTTTACATACGCATAATGGAAGCTTCACACCAAAAACCTTCATCACATGCAAAATGTAGGTTGATACTGAATGAGAGCATATCGACGCCACAAACAGGCAGATTAGTGCTAAATATGCACCCAAAAAAATAGAGAAAATTGCAAATTGATTGTCAAAATTGACAAGAATTTGCAAATGAATGCCAAAATACTGAGAAAACAATCCCCGCAAGCAAATCAAGAATAAAACCATCCATCTTAATGATTCCAAACAAAATTTGAGATCATGCCCAAACATATTTCATTTTTACATGCATGGAACTCTAGACTAGACTAGATGCAAGATTTTGGGAAGGATTTTTCTTGTATGGCTCTAATACCATGTTATGATTTCCAAGATCATAAGCAAGAACCAAGATACTTCTACAAAATACATGTACATGAATAAGCCTAGTTTACATTATCAAGAGATGATAAAAGGTTTTTTTTAAATGTACTATGTAACCTTGTTTATATATGCAAGGTGGTGAAGGTACTCAAGTCGAACACAATAACTGGCTAACTTTTTAATGATGGAAGACTTGTTAACTCACATGACAAGTGTTGTAGTGAGTAAAAAGTGACCATGCAAGAGGTTTTTCACAAAGTGAGGACATTTGTCTCAACCATATGAGGTGAGACAAAACTCTAGAACAGCCTAAGTAAATTTAAGCGAATATGAATAGGTCAAACTAGAATGTGATGACAAATTAAAACTAGTTATCTAATGACTCTATTTACACCAAAAGCTATCACCTTTTTATTGTGTGTTATTTTTCATTGCTTACCATAATCCTTGTGTTATTGCTTGACTTTGAACTTAGAATGTGTATAATTATCTGTACGATTATGTCATTATTTATTTTTTAGACTATGTTCAATGTAAATGATGATTTAGCATCTATTAATGGATGAATTATAGTTTGAATTTGGAGTAGTTTCCTTCTTTCCTCAACTGCTTTGAAGTGAAATGGTTTGTGTTGATGAATAGTAAAGAACATTCTTAGTGAGCTAAAAGTGTTGATACTAAATTTTATTATCCTATTTAATTATCCTTCTTTATTTGGGTCATGAGTGTCCAAGATATGAGTTATGCATTGAACATTTGATGCATTATGTACTCAAGTGTGGTTATGTATTGAATTACTATTGGATTGTTTACCCTCATGGTTTTATGCATTAGATGGCATGTGAAAACATTGTGCAACACTTGTATGGATTATTGTTGTCTTACTTGAGACCCTAGTTGTGTGTGAGATTATTCATGCTAGAACTGCATCCATGATCTTCTCTCTATAGCTCAAGGAGTGCCTAGAGTTTCATAGATATATATTATTCTTTCAATAATATAGTTGGGAGATGGATAAGATCCCCATTGGTTCCCTTCTTCAAGGTTTCTTGGGAATTTGAGGAGCTCCAAATTTTGTATATTTGCAAACTTCTATTTATGCCTTGAGTTATGTAAATTTTTCAAATATGTTACCATTATATTTAATCTTCTATTTGATCTTAAATTTTTCCCATCCTTGTTTTTTGAATGTGAACTTGTAATTGTATTTCTTATGGTATTTTGTACTTTTATGGTGCATGTAAATGTGGGATCTTGGGGTCTTGAATTAAAGTTACTAATTATATGTAATTGTAATAATATTATTTGGGCTTTAAGTCATCCATGTTTGGGATGAGATTCATTTCATTGTAAATTTTGTATGTCATCATTTGAGTTTTTTAGCTTATCATCTTAGAAGGGATTTAACATGTTTGGATAAATCTTGAATATAAAATGTATAAACCAAATCTGTTTGTGATGTTATAAAATAGAAGATATATTATTTTATATTGAATTCTACAAATATATATAGAATTATTTATATGGTTTTGTCTCTATATAGAATTATGCGAAGAATTGAATTTCTCTTTTATGCTTTTCATGTTTATTGTATGATGTTAATTCTTATCATTAATATGTTTTTGATATTAGATTATGATTTATAAGTTATGGTTTGAGCTTTGCCATTATTGTGGAGTTTAATCATTATTGTATATTTTACATTCAAGTCTTGGAAATAATAAATATCCTTCATGTATAAAATTTGTTGTCACAATTGAAAATATGGGTTGTTCTAGTGAATGTCTTTTGGCATAAACTAAACCATTTTTTTTGTCAATATTAATTATGTTAATTGAACCTAGAAACTATATCAAATGTTTGGTTTGATCAAAGCTTGGATTGAGGTTGATACAAAATAACATTTAAGGGTGATCGTGATCACAACAATGACTTCTATAGTGAGAAATTGCAAACAAACAAACTATACCTATAAGGAGAATGTAATATGGTACTAGAAATTGTACCTTGGTGTGCAATGGGTATTCTGAAGAGGTGTGGAAGGTCAATTAGGGAATATTTTGGTCTATATTTTGCATGCATTTGTGCAGTACATGAGGTCAATTGGTAGGTAATTTAGAAAATTATGTTGTTTGTGCAACAAATGTATCAATGGAGAATTTATACCTTTAAATCAACTATGCATCCATTTACAGGGATCCAAACACGAGTGGAACAAAATCTCTAGATCAAGAAGATAATCAGGCATCATTACCAACATACTCATGTTATGTTTGCAATAACCTGGAGAGAGAGAGAGAGGGTAGGTAGACATAGGGAGAGAGAGGGAGAGAGGGAGAGAGATAGAAATATAAAGATAAAGACATGAAGTGATATATAGTGAGAGGTAGAGAGAGGGAAATATATAGAGGTAGAGAGAGATAGAGAGAATGATAGAGGGAGAGATGGAAGAAGGAATATGGAGAGATAAAGATAGAGAGGGAAAGTGATATAGGGAGAGAAGAAGATAGATGTAAAGATGAAGATAGAAATAGAGAGTAAGCATGAGACAAATAGATGGAGAGAGGGAGAGAGGTAGAGATAGAGAGATAAAGATAGAGAGAGATATAGGGAGATAGAGAGGGAGATATATAGAGGAAGGAGAGAGTGAGGGGGTATAGAGAGATATAGACAGTGAGATAGAGTTAAAGAGAGGGGGAGAAGGGTAGAGAAATAGAGAGACAAAAAATAAAGATAAGTAGAGATAGAAAAATAGAGAGGGAGAGAGGGAGAGAGAAATAGGGGGAGATAGAGAGGGAGATATGGAGATACATGGGAAGAGAAAGGGAGAGAGAGGTAGAGATAGAGAGATATAGAGGTAGATACAAGGATAAGTAGAGAGTGAGGAAGGAGAGATGGGGAGAGATAGAGAGAGGGGGAAGAGAGAGAAGATGGGGAGAGAGGGAGAGAGATGTAGAGGAAGAAGAGAGAGAAGAGGGTGGAGAGGTATATGGGTAGAGATGGAGAAAGAGAGAGAAGAGGCAGGAGAGGAGAGACAACTCCAATATATAGAGAGGGAAAGCGAGAGGGGATATATAAAGTTAAAGAGAAATATAGAGAGATAGATAGGGATGGGGAAAGACATGGAATGATAAGGAGAGAGATAATGAGATAGGAGGTAGATAAAGATATGGATAGAAAGAGATATCTAGAAGTGAGAGAGATAGAGAGGAGAGAGGGAGGAAAGAGGAGAGATAACTCCAATAAATAGAAGAGTGATATAGATATGAGATATAGAGATATAAAAAGTATAGCGAGAGAGAAAGAGATAGGAGATTGAAGTATAACATCCAAATCTACATATGAGCATATCCATGTGGAGATGTGTGGACCAATTCAGAACTACTGACATCAACAAAGATATTGACATAGACCCGGTGTCAGCCATAATAATAGTGGCTTTCATAATTCCCGAGAGGAATGAATTTTAGCTGAAATCACATATTTTTAGAAAATATAATGATTTAAGCCTTAAAAAGTTCCATTTTAAGGATTCCAATTGAAGAGGGTTTGATCAAATCACCTTAGATCAAACCCCCTTGGATAGAACCTCGCTAGTTTTAAACCATACCTATAAATGCATCTCCTTTACACCTATCAAAATGCTGATAAAAAATCACTTTTGATTTAGCTTTGGGGGATCAAATGAATTAATTTAAACTTTATTTCAAATGATTATGGTATTCCTCAGAACAAGCTATCTAATGAATATAATTTTAATATGTTTTGGTTTTGTTATGTATTTGTTTTTTAAGTTTTTTTAAACATAGGTTTTTCATCGAAAATGAATTTCTTTATTCTTCACATGTGGAAAAATAGAAGATTATCAAAAAAAAAAATTGAAAAATATGAGTGCACCGGATATTGAAGTCCTTGATCCAACAAAAAAAATTAAATTAAATTTTGACATATACAAAAAAAGTTACACATTATACGGTCGCACTGTGTCTGAATTATAATTTGTTTGACTTTGAAACTTGATTAAGGAAAAGATATTTAATAAAAAACTATTTAATCAAGTGGAAGCACTAGATATCAGAGTTAAAAATCTAAATTTGAAAGAATTAGAAGTTTATCCTTCATGGAAAAAAGGTTATACGTTATACAGTGTGCGTCACTTTTTAAAAATATTGTTTTATGAAAAAATCTAATTTTCGTGGGAGATGGAAAAAGAAGTGAAATTTGATTCCAAAAATTTTGAAAAAAATATTTTTAGAATCTACAGACAAAATTTGATGAGACTCTAGTTTACACCAGCTTCAAATTCCTCATAGTTTAGGCGCTATAGGTGCCCGAATGTGAAGATTTAGTTAAAAACAATAATTTCAGTGTCCAGTTTAGACAAAAATTGTAAACCACTATTATGTGATCAGCCACCTTGACACATAGTATGGTGGTTGTACCTTTGATAAATCTTTGTACCAATGGTAATAGTTTTTATAGAATATTGAATTATTTATAATTGACACATGTATAACCATATTTTTCTTTTTGTCACATATGCTCTATCCTTTAGTGCCCTTATCCCCTTATACTTTTCAAGATAGGAAACATTTGAGGGATCAAAATATAAAATATTTGTAGATATGATATTTGACATGTCATTCATAGTTATACTATTGGAAGTTATATTTTGTATAGGAGAGAGTTCCAAGGGAGGAAACTACTTGGAAATTGCATAGGACATGCCATTTTTCATTGAATATGTACGAAGTTACAAAATATTTGTTGGTTTTAGTCCATTGCAATTGATCTATTATACCTTCTTTCTTACATCTATTGTTTGTACTTATTTATCACCTTTGGGAGTCTTAAATTACACCATGCCATTATTTTTATTATACTCATACTTGCTTTGCTTTAGTTTCACATACAATCTTATGACTATGAAGGTACTATTTTGATTATGTATTCTTGAATATTGATAAATTATGAGGTCAAGTCCTCTTAAGGTTCATACAACCTCACACTCTTCTAATGACTTTTGTGTGTTGATAATCACATTCTAAAATGAATTAACATTAGCTTTGATTTTCTATCTAAAACCATATTAAATTTAATTTAATCTAAATTATTCTATTATATATAAATTATTTACAAAATTATTAACTAAAATAAATATTATTTTTATAATTACAAAATAATATTAAAGTAATTTATTATTTATTAAATAATATTAAATAGGCTTTAAAATATTGTTACTGATTAATAATTTAAATATTATAATTATATATAAAATTATTATTTTTATAATTATAAAATAATGCTAATTTAATCTATAAAATATTATTTATTACATAATATTAAATAGAATTAATAATTTAAATATAATATAATCATATAAAAATTAATAAATATTTAAATAAAAGTCGATAAGGGCGTGGTTCAGTGGTCAAGTCGCTTGGTTGTAGTGGTGGCCACCAAGGTTCAAACCCTCGCTGCCAAAGTGCTCGCAAGCCTTGTGCCTTCACTGGGCCATTGTGCTCGCAGGTTTGGTAGTTTCTTGTGGTTTCTTGTATCCGAGCGTTTACCCCTAATAATATGGTTGTGTTGCACCTTTTAAAAAAGAATATTATTATTAATTTAAATATAAATTAAAAAAACAAGTGTAAGATAAGATAAGATAAGATAATAAGATAACAAGATAACAATAATAATAAAATCAAAAAGTGGGGATATGATAAGATAAGATAATAACATAATAATAATAAACGAAAAAACAAAAAAAATCAATGGTTCTAAATGTTGCAATCATCTTGCACCTCTCTCATATATGTGAACCATAATGGTTCAAAAGAAAAAAATGATCTGATTCTAGATGTTGTAATCATCTTCCACCATTCATCATATATATGAACCATTATGATTCAAAAGAAAAAAATGATCCACTCATTCTAGATGTTGCAATCATCTTCCACCACTCATCATATATGTGAACCATAATGATTCAAAAACAAAAAATATCCACTTACTCTAGATATTGCAATTGTCCTGCACCTCTCTCCATAAAATTCAGCGTAATAAGATTGATGGCATCTTTGCCTACAATTGTATTGTTTTCTATAACATATTCTGTTAGTGGATTTTATATGTTTATAGCACTCCGACATAAAGTGGCACAAATTACAGATAATCTTTCTAGAGGTCGAAAGACAAAACAGATTCATGGCATCAGACGGCGGTCATATCAAATTCTTCCAAAAATTGAAGTCCAAATTGGTGAACATCCCACCATGCTAATTAATGCATCGATTATTCTAATACGTTAATAGTTGAGCTTGAACGAACCCTGGGAGCGGGTCTCATACGTAACCGGGAGGCGTACGTTAATTGAGAGAATCTGGAGCAACATACGAATTGGGTCTATTTATTAAGGCCCAATTCGAGTTATTCTTCAGTAGGTCTGTTGGTGAATTCAAAATGAAAAATTTAATAGTGTTAGCAATAGCGTTAGCCGTTTTGGTTCATCCTTCGTGTCAGCTGAGTCGGCGTCAGGTATTG
The DNA here is from genome assembly GCA_007258455.2 of Sequoia sempervirens. Taxonomy (NCBI): domain Eukaryota; kingdom Viridiplantae; phylum Streptophyta; class Pinopsida; order Cupressales; family Cupressaceae; genus Sequoia; species Sequoia sempervirens. The sequence goes on along the minus strand of VDFB02205213.1, from coordinate 45,768 downwards.
TCGAAATTTGTAGAGAAGAGGAGGTCTGGTGTGAAGAGGGAGGCAGAGGAATGGGTAGCTCCTTCCATTAGCACTGAATATGGATGGAAGCTCAATCAATACGCTCAAGATGGATTGCAGGAGAATGACAAAATAACTGCTCTGCCTGGGCAGCCAGCTGGAATAACGTTTGCGCAGTATGCGGGATATGTGACGGTTGATGCAGAGGCGGGGAGAGCACTTTTCTACTATTTTACAGAGGCCACTGAAGACCCATCTTCAAAGCCTCTGCTCCTCTGGCTCAACGGAGGTATTCTCCTATCCATATATTTTACTTATTTTTTCATTAAGATCGATTAAAAGTAAGAGTTTTACAAGATAGTGAGTGTTTAAGTCGTCTGTATCAGGGCCGGGATGCTCATCTTTTGGTGTGGGAGCAATGACAGAATTGGGTCCATTCCGCGTACAACCAGATGGCAAAACTCTTTCTAACAATCCATACGCATGGAACCAAGGTTTTACATATATTGCCAACGCTTGATAATGTTTTTTTGATGGATACAATGGAATTTTTATAAATTTTGGTATCTGCAGTTGGTTATAATCATTTATATCAGAAGTTTTTTAATTTTCCCACTAAAAAAAGCCATTGTTCAACATCACCCAGAGATTCCTCAGCATTCATTTAACTTTTGTATTTTGCAGTGGCCAACACCCTGTTTTTGGAATCGCCTGCGGGGGTTGGATTTTCATACTCAAATACCACCTCTGATTATCAGAACGGCAATGATAATAACACTGGTATTTCAATTTATAAATTATGAAGAGATTTTGTGACATGAATGCATACAGTGAAGATCTGTTGATAAAAACAATGTTTCAGTATTTATTTACTAACCATAGCAAATGTTTTTCATGGAATGGAATTGCTAAATAGCTCGAGACTCTTACGCGTTTCTTCTAAATTGGTTTGAAAGATTTCCACAGTATAAGAATCGAGATTTCTATATAACAGGGGAAAGCTACGCTGGTATGTCAAGCAATTCTATCATATCTGAACAAAGAAAACTCATCTTCATGATATAAATAAACTCTGTTCTGGTCTCTTTATTGTGCGTGCAGGGTATTATGTACCTGAATTAGCAGACACAATTCTTAAGAATAACAACTCCAGGACATCTTTCATAAATCTCAAGGGAGTTATGGTGCGGTTGCTTCACCTTTCCGTTTTCCTCTAGGACTGGTCTATTGTGCATGTCAACTATATTTATGCTTTTAGAAAAACCCCTCATGGTACAGTAAATCTTATTTTAAGGTTTAGTTGACCAAGCATGTATACATATAGTATTAATGACCATTTGTATGGGGAAAATATGGTGAACAATATAATTCTTATTTATGGAAAACCGTGTTGTATAGATTGGAAATGGAATAATGAATGAAGAGACAGATAATTGTGGAGCTACCGACTATGTGTGGACACATGTATTGATATCAGATGAAGATTATGCAATGGAGCGTTGCACTTCATCTACTCTAAGCTACGTAGCTCACAACAACACCTTTACATCTCAAGCAGAGTCTATTGAGGGACAAATAGATCCCTATAATATATATGCACCACTTTGCCCTTCTGATTTTAATCTAAATTGGGTGTCTTCTATTTCTATTGTAAGTATATAAACATGTTTTTTCAAGAATCTCTTGACATAGAAATTTCAAAGTCATAATGTTATATGTCATATCATGCATTTTGAATAAATATATATGTCATACTCTCTCTCTACTGCAGAATGATACAAGTGGATTAGATGGATTTGATCCATGTAGTTCTGATTATGTATTTACCTACCTTAATACCCCAGAAGTACAAAGTGCTCTTCATGCAAATGTAACAAACTTGCCTTATACATGGAGTGAATGCAGGTATAATTATGTGCATTTAATATTTTCAAATAAGGGATTCAATTATTTTCCCAAGCTCACAAAGTTTAAGACTTGGAAGATTTCCATCTAATGATCTTTTCCTATCTTCTTCTTTGAATAGTGGTGTACTTTCATACAACACCTATGCAACCACAATGTTTCCAATATATCAAAGAATGATGGCATCGGGATTGAGAATACTAGTCTACAGGTACACTAGAAAAAAATTGTTATTTTAAAAAGTGGTTAATGATAAAGATTTTATTGCAATAACTAATTAGTGATAAATACTTTTGGTTGTAGTGGAGATGTAGATGCAGTGGTTCCTGTGACTGGCACGAGATATTCCATTAATGCATTAAAGCTTCCAATCGAGAAAGCATGGTATCCTTGGATGAACAACAAGCTAGATGTGGGGGGTTATAGTGTAATTTACAAGGGCTTGACATTTGCAACCGTGAGAGGAGCAGGACATGAAGTTCCTAGTTATCAACCTTCTAGAGCCTTGTCCATGACCAAATCCTTTTTAGCTGGCAAGCCTCTCCCATCATAATAATTCCACTTTTTGATATTTAACAATGACATTTGAATGGTTTTATAACAATCATTATGATTTGTATATGAACAATCTATTTTAATTTAAGAGAAGGACCTCACAAAAATCTTATTATTAGACTCCTATTTACATATTTGGACATAAAAACACATTGTATACATTTGATTTTTTATATAATACCTTAAAGTATGAAAAGAGACCATAGGAATATATGTTCATAATCTATTAAAATATTATTAAATTATAACAAATTATATATAAATCAAGGTACAAGTTGTCATTGTTTGTTATAATAAAAAAAAAATTAACAAAAATAATAGAATAAATAGATATTCAATATAAACATTGTTTAAGAAAAACTCTATTAATTGCTAACTTGGTATAAATTAGTGTTAGTAGATGAAATTAAATTAATTATTTTTCAGATATTGGTTAAGAGATCTAAATAAATAATTGCATATATTATAGTAATATTAAATTACTTTTAATATATTAATATAAAATAGAGTGATGTTTTACTCCACAACTGGTCCACTCCATTCTTAGGTACACTAGAGAGGTAGAGAAAGAAGCACTACTTCCTCTCTCTAATAAATTCCTTACAACAAGTACAAGTATTTTGGGGTGGCCTTCCAACCTTTCTTAAGTGTTGCCCTAGAGGGGGAGGTTTGAAGTCAAGTGATTGGTTAAGGAATTAAGGGCCCCCTATAGATGGGGAAATTGATGGAAAATCTCTCAACCATTAGAGTGATCAAGTAATAGACACCATACTAACACCATTCTATTATCCCCCTATACTTATTATTTATATTACTGGGGGTTTATATGGTCTACTACACTTGTGATTGGTTTATATGTTCTTATGGTGGTGTAGTAAAATTATGGACAAGTGTAGTAGCCCATTGCTTTGAAACCCTATTGCAAATGTCATTTAGGACTAGATAGTGGAGTAATTTCAACTAAAGAAGCAAATGAACCATTCTCAAAAATAAAAATAAATGAAGCTTAATACTTTGTATAACTTCAATTATCATAACAACTTTGTAATTATTTTATCCTCCATAGGTGACCAACATTCCACTACATGAAATGAGACTAACATATGTTGAACTACCATCCCTAGATCCTAACAAAGTATTTTAAATATTTGATTATTAATCTATAATTCATGGATATCTTCTTATATCTTCTTTACATGACCTCATTCATATTCTTTCTTGAATATTTTTTTTCATTTATCCATTCCAAATTTCTACATTCCACTTTTCCAAATTTCCTCATCCTTTTCATCCTCCTATTAACTAGCACTTGTAGGGTATAATTGCTAACCTTATTACTCACTACAAATAGCTTCAAATTTTCAAAACCAAAATCATTTCCCTCAAGTATAATAACCCACTATCTATCAAACCTTCATTTTTCAATAATATTGATTTAATTAAACTAATATTTCCTTTGACGCCATAGTTACAAATATTTCCTAGAAAATAGTTTGTGATAGGTCCAAGTTGTCATAGGTCCATAGAGGATTCCCTGCACTCTATACTTACTAGCAATACAACAAAAGTTAGCAAAAAAACCCATAGGAAGAACTTCAACCCTCCATATATCACAACCCATAGAAACTAGAAATATGTCATAGGAAATTCCACCTCTATGAATTCAAACCTCATAAAAATTTGTAAGGCTATTCAGAAAGTAATACATGTTATAAAACATGCAAGCAATATATATTAAAGTTATGGAAGCCTCTCATTTCTCTTAAAAACATATATTTAAATCATACCACATCAACTAACATTTACGATTTTTAATCCTTCTTAATTATAAATTGCAACCCTTTCCAATCTTTATCAGCTTTAATTTTAATTAATGTGAATTCCAACAAAAGCATGTCTTGGTTATCCCATTAATTTGCCACTCTATTTTGAGACCTATAATAATATATTATCATAATCCTACTAAAATTAGCCTACCATTCTAAAACTTCTTCTAAAATTAGTTTTAGTTTTCAATTCAAATAATTGTCTTTACTAATTGCATTAAAAACTATCGGTGAGTCACTTCTATCTCCACATCTAATATTCTATCTTACAAATAAATTTTAATTCAGGAAGCACTTCCCTTCTATATTATTATTAGGGTGAAATTTCAAGGTTGTGTCCATTTCATATCAACTTAT
>VDFB02205213.1:0-41025 GCA_007258455.2 Sequoia sempervirens | reverse complement strand
ATGACTTTTTGTTAGAAGGTGTTAGCATATTTTACCCTTTGGACCCAAAATAGCTAAGTAACTTGATGATCTTCAAAGGTTGAGTGTCTCCATCTAATGTTGAGACTTAAAAGGCTTTAAACCATAACTTGGTTAAAAGGAAGCTTCGAAAGGGTCAAAGTTGCGTACATTTTTATGGAGGGAGGCCTTTGTAGTGAAAAAATTGAGTTTCTTTTGATTGACTAAGTCGACTTGCTTAGGGTTTCGGGGTGTTTGTTTCCCTCAAGAGCTTATGCAGGCTACTATGGTGGCCATGGCATTTATGAGGCAGCATAGAACCCTCGAAGGCTATGGAAATGGTTAGAAGGGGATTGAATATTCCCTCCAAGGCTATGGAAATGGTTAGAAAGGGATTGAATATTCATCAATGCTCTTCAATGCAAAAGTATGCACGTGAAAATCATGAGGAAGCTTGTACAGGTCTGTTGTCATTTGAGTTCTTCCAATTGCCATCAAAGGTTTTCATTTCCAATAATGTAAATGCTTTTGGAGTCAAGATCTTTTCATACATATGTTTTTCAAGTTTCTGTAAGTGGTTATACAACATTTAGGGTAGTATAAAGGTCCCTATGGCAATCGTTTAAGGGTTCAACATTGGATTGAATAGAGATGCAAGATTTGTGAGCGGTTATCAAAAGGGAAGAATAATGAGTTTTAAAGGACAACCAACATAAATTTGTCCAAGACAACCACTATACATAGAGACAATCCTTTAGCATAGCAAAGACAAGTTGAAGACTGTGCAGTGATAAGCTGTGAGGATGTCATGGGAAGAGTAAGGTGACAGCAATGTCAGGAGACTGAATGCATCGTGCAGTAAGTAGTTTGTGCATGGAGAAGGGAAACAAAAAAATACCATTTCATGTATCCCATCAAGTGATTCGAGTTTCTACTTGTTTACACAGAGTTCAAGAGGTAGGAGTACTATGAATAGTGGTCAATGCTCACTGTGACAAAGCACGTCAAGGATGATGACAAGTATACATGACAGGGAGCCTATAAGTTTTCATTATAGATTCTCTAATGGTATGTGACACCTGAAGAAGATTATTCAAGTATTCAAGTATAGAAGCCAAAATGAAGAAGATAATGGAGCTTAACATAAACATGATATGAGCAAAGGTTTTAAAATTGAATAACTCAAGGGGCAATATTGTGACAGAGAAACAGTTATTCGTGGTATCATTGGCCGCATAGCACATGAGTGCATTTCTACTGAGTAATCTTCAGAAAAGACAAATGTAAATGGATAGGGAATTATGTTGCTGGAACTTATCACGGGACAAAGAGCCTTTGATCTTGCACGTCTAGGAGATAATGATGATGTTATGATTGTTGGACTGGGTTAAAGCCAAGCTCGCAAATGGAAGGATTGTTTTTCTTGGTTAGTCCTGATTTCAAGAACAACTATATTGAAGAAGAGGTGGAACGAATTTTTCAACTTACTCTGCACACAAGTTTCACCAGTGGATAGACCAAAGATGTCAGAAGTTGTTCAAATGTTTAAGGGGATGCCATAGCCAGGAGATGGGAAGAGTGGCAAAGGACTGAAGTTCTTAAGTATGTTGTTGATGAGTAATGATCACAGAGTAATGGTCCACAGAGGCAAAGAAAGAAATGTTCCAAAGGCAGCAACTACAGTAGGGTGGAAAGACTTATTGAAATTGCATCTTGGTTTAATCCACACCTGCAGATGGCAATTATTTTACAAGCTACAACTGGTAAACAATGTATGAACAAAGAACAGTGATACAGAGAGCAAGCGTACAATCCATATTCTCTTTGGTCGCGAGCATGGATACAAAGAGGTTTTCTTCTTTTGATGAACAACAATGTATCCCAGTGGCTTTGCTCAGGTGTTAACAGTCAATAAATTCTTAAGGTTGCTCCATCAGACATTTTTGAAAGGTAAGAGTCAGTGATAGTCTCTCATGAAAGTGAAAGAAGGTGGACAGTCCAAAATAATTGCCATATAAACTGGCAAGAAGGTGGAAAGAACATCATACCATGCAAGGTCCTAAAAGGGAAGGGAATTCATATTGAAGGCAACTAATGTTCTTATGATAGTGAATTCAGGACAATGAGTTAATGATTATAAAATTCATGGCAGTCATATGAATATCATGAATTGAAGTACAATATAGGAAGAATGTAAAGTATGAATGTGACAATGAGTTGCATATAGTAGAGATTGATTGCAGATCACAGTGACCTAAAGGGAATAGTCCCAATCACTCCAAGAAGATAGTGGCAGGGAGTTTTAAAGGACATTCAATGAGTCAAAGGGCAGTGCTATGAAGGATAACAGAGTAGATGAGAAGGATAGTATTTTCAAAGATGAAGGTGGGCAGTGCCATCTCAGCAAGCATCACGGTCACCTTGGTATGAACAAGCACAGTACTGTTCTTGGTATTTATTTATGATCTCCTAACATGCTATGGTGATTATGAGCTATTATCATGTTACAATCATCCATATTTACCCATGTGATCCTTCTTATGTATTGCTCTCCATCCACTATTATACATAGCCTCATGCCTTCTTGTGTCTTTCCCATTCTGAAATAATATCATGCATGCGAGCAGGGAATATTCGATCACTGACACATACTTCCTTGTCCACTATCAGATCCTGTCATTAGGACCTCACGAAGTATATTCTTGTTTTTTAACATTTAAAGGTTTGGAATCATGTTTAACATAATGCAAGGACACTTCATGCTAACGATTCCAATGCAAATGGAAGTTACATTGAAGGTTGGTAAAATACGCTAATCAAGTAGCAATCTCAAAGGATGGCATAAGGTCAATCAACTAGATTACAATGACAGCCATCACTAGGATCAGCTGTTCAGTCATGGTATATAATGTATGCCAACCAACTATTAACCTCATGAAGACAGAGATTAAGTGACTTTGATAGCTATAAGGGGTTATAGCCATGCAGTGTTATTTGTTTCTTGAAAGTTGCAAAGTTTAAGAAGTCATAAATCCTTGCACATAGTGGATCCCTCAATAAGCAAGAGGTGGGGCAACTTTGTCTTCCGAAAGCACATTCATATCTTGACTGTTGAAGGTAAAGTCTGTGAGAAACAGGGGGCTGAGGACATCTGCATTAAGAGATAGGACAAAGCATTAAAAGGACAACCATGTCAATAATGTCAACTGCTGATAAGAGAAGTAGATTTTATTAAGCAAAGAGACACTTCATCATGCTACCTGTTCAAGGGTAGTTTTAATGAGCAATGCCAATGAAGATACTTTAGGACTGTCAAGATATTTGTCATAAGAGGACAATCATTGTGTTCAAGAGCTTGAAAACCCTTCAACAAAGGTAAGGTGATAGTCCTTATAAAGAAGACAACAGATGTGCAAGTTGAATGGCCATTGATTCATGTCTTAAGGCATTATGAAGTTTATGACAGTCAAAGTGATATGGCTGTGTCCCTATTGATTGTCAATTGACCTTATTGAAAAAGAGAGCATGACTGCTGAATAATGCAGTCAGTTGACAATGGATTAAAGCAATAGTTTGGTGAATTGTGCATGAAGAAATGCAAAATTATGATAAGGAAGTTGGTTGACAATCTCATGTCAAGGCAATGAAATTATTCAAAGGATCATATCATCATGGATTTAGAGGACAACTCACAATCTGAAGAACATAGTAACCTGTCATAACAATGCATCATGACAGTGAGGTTTATAGATGACAAATTTAAAGGATAAATGAGGATATAGAAGACAAGACAAAGATTTAAGATAGTAGTTCAAAGAATTAATGAGATAATGCACAGAGGACTATGAAAAGGGAGCATATCAATAAATTCAAGAGACCTGTTATCATTATGGATGAGCGGGTAGACTTCTTTTATGTGACAATTCTTGATTATTGTTTGATTACTCGTGCTAGTCTGATCCAGGACGGTGCAAGAAAGGATTAGATGGCAGTGACAACAGATTTGGAAGCTGCTAAACATGAACTTGAAAAAAGGGACTATGAAAAGGGAGCATATCAATAAATTCAAGAGACCTGTTATCATTATGGATGAGCGGGTAGACTTCTTTTATGTGACAATTCTTGATTATTGTTTGATTACTTGTGCTAGTCTGATCCAGGGCGGTGCAAGAAAGGATTAGATGGCAGTGACAACAGATTTGGAAGCTGCTAAACATGAACTTCAAAAATTGAAACAGGGGTTTCAAACTAGCCTTGAAGCCAAAAAATTTGCAGGTAAAACAGGTAGAGGGAGACAAAGCAGTGTCTCCAATATCATTTTGGACAGAGATATATGATGGTGCAAAGCTTTTCTGTCACTCTGGTCTTATTCGTGGACAATTGCATGTTTCAATCATAGAATGGTGATAGGAGTGAATAGTTTTGCAAAGGATAGCCTCCAAGATGCAGGTCACAAATATAAGATGGTCAAGATACAATGGAGATGGACAATCAATACAAGGAGGAATCTTGAGATGATGAATGTTTAGGGACTCTACATGAAGTTTTCTAAACCAGAATATCCTGTAGCAAGTTATTTGTTTCAGATTCTTTGTGTGCTACTTATTGGAAATGTTGGTATTAAGTCTAAAGGCGTAATTAGGTGTGGCATAACAATTGATCTTCTTGGCCAGATTATTGTTAGACTGAAATAGGATAGTGTGGTATGCAGCAAGGATGAACACTGAACCTTGCAGGAGCTTTAGGAAGATGATTCAGAAGTTGTTGTCCCAGAAGAGACATTTGTTATCTGTCAAGGGGAAAGAACTGCAAATTTAATGATTGCTTGTGAGGGCTCCCATTAGGTGTTCCATGGTGAGTGCATTGGGTACGCCAGACATAGTAAGACAAGCCAGGATTGGATCTATCATTGTTTCATATGCAGGAAGCAACTTGCATTTCTTAATTCTCATTTTCAAGCGCAAATTGTGAAGCTTAATAAAAGACATTAAACCTTCCACTCAAATCAAGGGAGTTCACTGTTATTGAGCAGATCCTTTTAAATTATCTTTAGGAATTTGGGTCCACAGATAATGATAGGCCTATAAGTTGTAGTTATTGAGAAAGAGTTTCAAGGCAGTGACAAGATTTGTTGAAAGAGGTGGGTAGGCAGAGTTATCTGAAAGTAGCACAGACGATCTGATAATTAGAAGATGACCAAAGAAAGGGAAGTTTATCGGAATATACCATGCCATAAGCATGATAATAGTTCATTTTATGATCTATATAACATAATATCAGAAGTGACAGTCTGTAGGAGAGATCAGGGCAAAGGGCTTTAGGACATGAGACAAGTGGCATTTATTTACCTTCAAACCTCTTCCCACATGCCCTATCATCATGCAAGAGGCAGTTTGAATGGGTTATGAGCAATTGCAAGCATCTAGGAGGTTTGTTGAGTTGTGCAACTAATGGAGGGAATTTAGAAGGCAGATTTGACCAAGTTTGAAGCTTTCTCAGCCATCTAGGAGCTGTTTTAGGAGCCTTAATGGTGGACAGGGTCAAGAGAGGACCTTTTCTTCATTCCAACACCTTTTTGGAGCACTTTTGAGGGCTGCAAAATAGGGTTTTCAGTTTTGGACGACCAAGGAAGGATTGACTGAGCAAGTTGATGGAAACACTTGGCCTTCTTCTCCATACATGTTCCTATTTTCTTGCAACTGTTGAGCAACATATAAGGAAGTTTTAGGAGCAGTTTTAAGTTAGTTCTTTCTCTTCTAGCTGCTGTATTGTAACTTTTTCTTGAGTTCTTTCAAGCTGGGACACTATTGTAACTCAAATTTCAAGCTTGTACACAGCTGTATGTAACACTTTTGATCAATAAAATAAGTTATTTTTACCTTTTCATTTGCTGTTTATTGTGCAAATATTTTAGATAGTTGATGAGAAATCTTGTGGTGATATCTTTCCCCTTGATTTTTGTCCTATTTTCCTTGCCTTTGAGCAAAAAGTATACATTTTTGCAGGTCATAACTTGTGTTAACTAGTTAAGATTAGAGTTTATGTTGTGATAGCATGCATAGCTCCTTCTAAATGCTATTTTTAACATTCCAAGCCTTGTTATGAAACACTTTTGTAAAGACGTACAAAATACTAAGTTGTGTCGGTGTTGGGTTTAGATTGTTGATCATTTTGAGTCCAAACAGTAGTATAGACTTTGAAAAACCTTTTTGGTGCATCACCATATTAGAGTTTAGGTTCCATTATATGTTATCTTTCTCTCTTTTCTCAGCAAGCATCATTAGTTTACTTAGTTTAGGTGATAAATCCAAGGGAACCAACCCTCTCTGGAGGTTGATCTCCACTATTTGAGCTCACACTCAGGGAGATCATCCCATGTTTCACGAGGTGGCTGAGAGATTTGCAACTCAGCAGAGGGTGCACACTTCCGTGACAGCAAAAGGTTTAAAGTTCAAAGGAGAGAAAAAATATTTAGGTAGAGTGGGAAGTTCTATCAAAAGGTATAAACACTACTTATGAGGCTAGATATAGAGAGGTTGAAATTGAGGGAGACTCTCAAATACTTGTCAATGTTGTCAACAAAGAGGATTATAGGAATTAGAAGTAAAAAGGAATCCTAGAAGAACTTATGGAGTGGAAGATATAGTTCAAATGGATCAAGGTGGTTCACTTTTATAGGATATAAAATAGAGTGTTAGATTCCTTGGCTAGTTATGGTGTTCATTAATTGTGATTCATATTACTAGGGAGTAAGGAGGATAAATATTGGAATAGGATAAAATTGCTAATAGAGGAGGATCAATTATTGTAATTTTTGATGTGGTGGGATGTTTAAATTATGACAATCCTTGTAAATTTAAGAGACTATAACGTAGATGGTATAGGTCGCACATTTTAAGCATGGTAGTATTCATTGTGTAGAGATTGGGAGTTATGTGTAATCATGAGAAGAGGTGGGCTTACTTTTGACACATTTTAGAATTATTGAGTTGTGGTATAGGAATATTTAAGCTATTCCTATAAGGATTTTTCTCTTTGTTTGTGTGTTTTTAGCAAGTATGATGCATGATGAATCATCTAGGGGCCCATTGCATTATGGTCTAGTCATTAACCATCAAGTACATAAGATTTTTAATTGTGAGATGGATGATAATATAAGTTTATATAATGAAATTTTAGGTCCAAATGGTTAGTCTTTTTCATAGGAAATTGTCTTGGTTAAGTTCAAATGCAATTTACAAGTTATTGTAGTAAATGGATAGGTTAGGGATTGTTTCTTGCAAGTACTAGCTCTAGAGGAGGTTGGAAGGAGGAAATAGAATGGTAGAGTGGAAATTAACATTTTGGTTAGAGGAAAGTGGAAGAAGGGATCTTTGGGGAAAGTTATGGGGGAAGTAAGGAGGATGTTTCAAGACAATATCCATGAAATGTAGGTTAATAATATTTTTTCGAAGTATATTTGACAATTTTCTTCATAATGACACATTTGATTTAATGAGTAGTTACATAATGCCATTGTTGGAGGATGGGATGCTAATGAGGGCATTGCAAATGATAGAAATAAATGAAGGTATTAAGCTCCGTGCTTTACTTTACAAGCAATCCCTTTTCTCCTTTGGTGGAAGTTTCTCATGTTTCAAGAAATAGAACTTATAATAGGGTTAAAGAGTGAGTAATTTCATTTTTTGATAATTAATTATTTTCTGTAAAATTTTTTTGCTCCCTGTATGAAATGTTGAAGCTTGCTGTATTCTTTCATTTAGGTCAGTCAAACCTTTGTTCAATACGATTCCTCATATGGTTTTCTTAATGTGGAAAATAAACAAACATTATAGGAAGAAAACAATTGTGATAAATTACAACTCCCCTAGAATTGGCTTATATGTGTGTCTAGTATTGAGTGGTGGTCATGCGTAGGTGCTTGTTGCTTGGCTATGAGTGGTAACATTTGAGATTGACTTCTTGTTTTGTTTGTGGTTACATAGTTGTCGAGTTGGTAGTTTTCTTATCATAGTTGTTTTAATTTATTGATTAATGACTAACTTTCACCATAGTTGGAAAACTCCTGATCCGTGGACTCGCAGCCCAAAATAATATGACTCGGATCTGGGACTCCCCACGGACTCGGGAAAAGACTCGGCAAGGACTCGGCAAAAAAAAAAACCGTAGTTTTACAAAAAAACAAGAACAAATTAATGCATTTAGAGAACATAAGAGCCTAATTTGATTATCAAACACTTATAATTCAAAGATTACACATGTCATATGATCATCAAACACTCAATAATTGAAATTTCATCATTCATATTCATCAAATACTCATAGTTTCAATGTAGAACAGCATCATAAATTTATAAATGTTTACATATAATCATGTCAAAAAGAGGAAAACATTAACAACCACATATAATCTACATCTTCCTTTTTCCCCTCCCAATGGTACTCAATTTTGGAGGCCTAGAACTAGAAGGAGCCCGTGCTATAGTATCCAAACGAGGACTAGGAGATCGAGAAGGGGAAACATGATATTCGAATGTGTCTTCATCGTCCTCCATGGCATCCAATCTTGCTGCTTCTTCTTCTGCTGCTGCTCTCTCTAATTCAGCAAGATCCTCATCAGTAAGGAAGACATCAGCCTCATCATTTTGTTCATCAATAGTCCATTCACCATATGGATCAATGTCATCCAAGTCGATGGACTCGTGTGAAACACCCTCCACCTTTCTAGTTCGAAGGCGAAGGTTGTATCGAACAAAAACTAAATCATTTAGGCGCTGCTGAGTCAACCTATTCCTCTTCTTTGTGTGAATGTTTTCAAATAAACTCCAATTCCGTTCACACCCAGAAGCACTGCATGGCTGTGACAAGACACGTATGGCTAGCTTTTGAAGATTTGGTGTGCTAGCACCATAGTTCTCCCACCATAGATCTACAAAAACATGTTTAAAAAATATAAGTATTAAGAAATAAGAATAAAGTAAAGTTTAAACAATCTATATGTAAGAATCAAGTTTCTATTTCATTTTTTACCTGGTTGTTGTTTTCCTCTCCTTTCAATTGCTTGTTGGGAGGAAAAGAGTCTCCCCTCTGCACCTTTGTAGACCTTGAATAGATAAAAGAAAAAGTAAATCAAATATAGAAAATTCATAGATAGTCAAGGCTCAACATTGCAAATTCATAAATAAGATGTAACAAATCTCACCTCCAACTCATCAAGCACTTTATCTCTCAGCTCAGGATCAGGCACCATCCTATCAATGCATATGACAAGACCTTCCATGACCTCCTCATCCGCCTTAAATGTGTCCGAGAAGTAGAACTTCGGATTCAAGAAGTAGGCAAAGGCATGGATCGGCTGGTGGAGTTGGTGTGTCCATCTCCGATCAATGATGCGCCATATGATTTCATATTTCTTTTTGTTTCCGCCATAGTAACGTGATATGGCCTCTTTGGCCCTATCCATGGCCTCATAGATGAACCCCATTGGCATGCCATCTCCATCCACCATACGAAGAACCCTCACCAAAGGTTCTGTCACCTAAAAAAATGAAAACAAATGTTAAATCATAACAAAATTAACCCCTCAAAAAAAAAAACAGCAAATAGATTATCATGTATAATTTATTTTTGTGTGATTGCTACTTACCCCCATCAACTCCTCTCCATTTTTGATGAATGTCTCATCAAAAACTATGGCAACAATCCTCTCCCCTTCAGGTCTATTGGAAAATGAGGACTCCTTCCAAGCATCAGACACGAACATTTGTTTGAGATGATTAATGGCACCAAGAATGCTTTGCAATGTGAGGAAGTGGCTAGCAAATCGTGTCACTCCAGGTCGCACAAGGTCCTTGCCATTTGTAAATTTCCTCATCAAAGAAAGCACCCAAGTATGGTTGTAGATAAATTTTGTAACACTTTTTGCATCTTCAACCACACTTTTGACCCATGAAATCTTCCCAATGTCCTCTAGCAATAGGTCTAAGCAATGTGCAGCACATGGAGACCATGCAATTGTGGGATACCTCTCCATAAGTAGTCTACCTGCAGCTACATATGCAGCTGCGTTGTCCGTGATGATTTGGACAACATTATCAACTCCAACCTCCTGGACCACCCCATCTAATAGATTGCATAAAGTCTCAGCATTTTTAACTTCATGGGAGGCATCTATTGATTTTAGAAACACCAATCCACCATTAGAGGCCACTAAAAAGTTAAGGAGAGTTCTATTTCGTCCATCTGTCCACCCATCAGATAAAATGCTGCAACCTTTTCTTCGCCAAAATTTTTTTTTGCTCATCAACCACAAGCCGTGTATTCTTTACGGCTTCCTCTAGCAATGGCCCACTCAAATCTTTAGATGATGGGGTCTTAAACCCCTTTCCTGCAACTGTAAGGGCATTCACCAAACCTTCCCAATATGGGCTGTTTGCAACATTGAAAGGTAGATTATTGTAGTACCAAAAGTTTGCAGCAGCCATCCTAGCTTCTTGATGCTTTTCTTTATTCCAACCCGTACCTTCAAGTGAAGGTTGTGCTCCTGGAACATTACGTGGAATAAAATAATTTGGTCCTGATGAAGGACCCTGACTAGTAGTAGAAAATGAACCATCAGGACTCTCACCAAAAGATGAATGTGGAGCACGGAAGCTTGGACTTGCAACACCATGGGGCATAGAGGGTGCAGATTGGGATTGAGATCCACTCATCACTGATGTTAGGGCATCTTTTGTTTTTTGTCTTTCCTCTTTCTTAAGCTCATATTCAGCAAGAAGGGCCTTCATCTCTCTAATGATCTCAGGAGTAGTATTCTTGCATCCCTCCACATTTTGCCCAGGGATTCTAGCAAGGTGGTATTTTAATCTGTTTATTCCTCCTGTCATCCATTTGTTGCATTCATGACATGTCAATTCACCTTTTTTATTTCCTGGAATTGCATACTTCCATGCAGGGTCTTTTTTTACTCCCTTTGGATTTGAAGACGACATTGCTGTTTCAAGTTCAAAATGAAAAAAAAATCAGCTAGGGTTTGCTAAAAAATCAGCAAATAAATGTGATTCAAAATTTCAAAGTTTCAAACATTTGCAAAAGAAAAAAAATGCAAAACCAAGCTAGAAAGTAGAAACAATAAGAATTAGGCTATTAAGGAAAATAGAAAAAAATTTGGCAGCATTTCCCCTTATTTTTCTTGATTTTTTAAATTTTGAATGCAAAAAAATTGAAGAAAACAAACAAAAAGCAGTGTTAGATCACTTACCTTGCTCGATTTTGACCTTTTTGGTTCGTTCTCCCTTCTTCTATCAATCCCAAAGCAATTTGCAGACCTGGTTTTCAAGAGTGACAGTCAAAAAATGAAAAAAAAAAAAAAATCGCGGGTTTTAACCCGTTTTTGACTCAACAAGCGTAGTCCTGGCGGGACTCGAGTCGATCGACTGGTGAAGTTCAGGTCGGACTCGAGTCCACCCCGACGGGACTACTCGGACCAGTAAGTGGCTCTGTGGCCGTGTGGGACTTCAGCTGTGGCGAAATCGTCCGTCGAACTATAGCTTTTTCACATTTTAATATGATCGCAGTTCTTAGTTTTCTAATAAGTTCTATATTTTGTTAAGTATAATAAATGAGTGTTTAACAAATCTATTTGCTCTATCCAAATTTATTGTTGTAAAGATACATCTAATATATATAAACTTACATAACATTATAATTTTGAACCCCAATATGATTAAAAACAATAGAACAGATTTTATAACATTATAACTTTGAATATCTATACAAGGACAGCAGGTGGCTTAAATCGAACTAAAAAATAAAAATAGAACAAAGACTGTGATCACAACAATGACTTCCATAGGTAGAGTCTGCAAACAAACCAACCGTAACTATAAGGAGAATCTAACATGGAATAAGGTTGATGGCCTTTTTGCCTACAATTGTATTGTTTTCCACAACATATGCTGTCTGTGGATTTTGTATATTTACCGCACTCCAACATAAAGTGGCACAAATTACAGATAAGCTTTGCCAGCAGCCTCCCTGCCTGTGCCAAAATGGGAGCTTTATCACAGTAAAGAGGAATTTCGTCAGATGTTGTAGTTGCAACTACCCTGGTCGGCAAGGGGCGTGAACTGTTTGACAGAATACCTCAAAGCAATGTGATCTCATTTATTGCCATGATTGGAGGACATGCAGAATATGAAGCACGTGAATTGTTTGTTGGCTTGCATGTTTCTCAGAGCAGCCGTGTCTTTCAATCCAACAATCTCCACTCCAACAATCTCCACTCGTTACGCTGAGTTTTAAAGTGTTTTGTTCTTGTCGGCCACTTGTATAACAAAGTCTATGCTGATATTTCTAGATACCATACTATATCGACGCATTTACATTAATTAACATA
Organism: Sequoia sempervirens; assembly: GCA_007258455.2. Taxonomy (NCBI): domain Eukaryota; kingdom Viridiplantae; phylum Streptophyta; class Pinopsida; order Cupressales; family Cupressaceae; genus Sequoia; species Sequoia sempervirens. Next base: position 28,631 of record VDFB02205213.1, on the reverse strand, counting down.
AGTCTATTCTAATCTGTTCTCGCACGCAAGAAAAACTTTGGAAAATCGAAAAGAGAAAATTGTATTTTATATAAAAATGGTAAAAAGTAGTGGAAAATGGAAGAAAATTAGCATGTAAAACAACTGAAATGTAAAAAAGTTGTGGAAGAGGGGAAAAGGGGAGAAAATTGTAATGATAATAATAATAGATTAATTTATCTCTTGACTTTTGACTTTGAACGAACCCTGGGAGTGGGTTTCACACGGAAACGGGAGGCGTACGTTCTGGAGCAACATAACAATTGGGTCTATATATTAAGGCCCAATTCGAGTTGTTCTTCAGTAGATTTGATGGTGAATTCAAAATGAAGAGTTTAATAGTGTTAGCGATAGCGTTAGCCGTTTTGGTCCATCCTTCGCGTCAGCTGAGTCGGCATCAAGTATTGTCGAAATTTGTAGAGAAGAGGAGGTCTGGTGTGAAGAGGGAGGCAGAGGAATGGGTAGCTCCTTCCATTAGCAGTGAATATGGATGGAGGCTCAATCAATACGCTCAAGATGGATTGCAGGAGAATGACAAAATAACTGCTCTGCCTGGCCAACCAGCTGGAATAACGTTTGCACAGTATGCGGGATATGTGACGGTTGATGCAGAGGCGGGGAGAGCACTTTTCTACTATTTTACAGAGGCCACTGAAAACCCATCTTCAAAGCCTCTGCTCCTCTGGCTCAACGGAGGTATTCTCCTGTCCATATATTTTACTTTTTTTTTTCATTAAGATAGATTAAAAGTAAGAGTTTTACAAGTTAATGACCGTTTAAGTTGTCTGTATCAGGGCCGGGATGCTCATCTTTTGGTGTGGGAGCAATGACAGAATTGGGTCCATTCCGCGTACAACCAGATGGCAAAACTCTTTCTAACAATCCATACGCATGGAACCAAGGTTTTACATAGATTACCCACGCTTAATAATGTTTTTTTGATGGATATAATGGAGTTTCATAAATATTGGTACCTGCAGTTAGTTATAATCATTTATATCAGAATTTTTTTGCCCACTAAAAGAGCCATTGTTCAACACACCAAGAGATTTTCTCAGCATTCATTTGACTTTTGTATTTTGCAGTGGCAAACACCCTGTTTTTAGAATCGCCTGCTGGGTTTGGATTTTCATACTCAAATACCACCTCTGATTATCAAAACGGCAATGATAATAACACCGGTACTGCAATTGATAAATTATGAAGAGATTTTGTGACATGAATGCATACAGTGAAGATCTGTTGATAAAAATAATGTTTGAATTTTTATTTACTAACCATAGCAAATTTTTTTCATGGGATGGAATTGCTAAACAGCTCGAGACGCGTACACGTTTCTTCTAAATTGGTTTGAAAGATTTCCACAGTACAAGAATCGAGATTTCTATATAACAGGGGAAAGCTATGCTGGTATGTCAATCAATTCTATCATATCTGAACACAGAAAACTCGTCTTCATGTTATACATAAACTCTGTTCTGGTCTCTTATTTGTGCGTGCAGGGTTCTATGTACCTGAATTAGCAGATACGATTCTTAAGAATAACAACTCCAGGACATCTTTCATAAATCTGAAGGGAGTTATGGTGCGGTTCCTTCACCTTTCCGTTTTCCTCTAAAGATGGTCTATTTAGAAAAATCCCTCATAGTACACTAAATCTTAATTTTAAAGTTTAGTTGACCAAGCATGTATACATACAGTATTAATGACCATTAATATGGGGAAAACATGATGAACAATATATATTCATATTGTAAATTATTTGGAATTCTTATTTTTTGAAAAATTATGCTGCATAGATTGGAAATGGAATAATGAATGAAGAGACAGATAATTGTGGTGCTATCGATTATGCGTGGACACATGCATTGATGTCAGATGAAGATTATGCAAATGAGCGTTGCACTTCATCTACTTCGAGTTATACAACTCACAACAACACATTTATGTCTCAAGTAGAATCTACTGCTGTGGAGATAGATCCCTATAATATATATGCCCCACTTTGTCCTTCCCATCCAAACCACATTTGGGCATCTTCTACTTCTGTTGTAAGTAAATAAACATGTGTTTTAAGACTTTTTTGGCATAGAAAATTCAAAGTAGTAATGTTATCTTCCATATTAAAATATGTTATATATTTTGAATAAATATATATACCCTATTCTATCTATTGCAGGCTGACATCCCAACAAATGGATTAAATGGATTTGATCCATGTAGTCCTGGTTATGTATTTACCTACCTTAACATCCCAGAAGTACAAAGTGCTCTTCATGCAAACCTAACAAACTTGCCTTATGAATGGACTGAATGCAGGTATGACTATATGCATTTGACATTCCCAAATAAGGATGATTATTTGTTTGATCTCATAAAGTTTAAGACTTGGAAGATTACCATCTAATGATTTTCTAATATTCTTCTCTAAATAGTCAAGTACTTTCATACAAAGGCTTTGCAAGCACAATGTTTCCAATATATCGAAGAATGATGGCGACAGGATTGAGAATACTAGTCTACAGGTATAAAGGAGAAAAAATGTTATTGTTAAAAAGTGTTTAATGATAAAGATTTGATTGCAATAACTAATTAGTGATAAATGCTTTTGGTTGTAGTGGAGATGTGGATGCAGTTGTTCCTGTGACTGGCACAAGATATTCCATTAATGCATTAAAGCTTCCAATTGAGAAAGCATGGTATCCTTGGATGAATGGAGAGTTAGATGTGGGGGGCTATAGTGTGATTTATAAGGGCTTGACATTTGCAACTGTTAGAGGAGCAGGGCATGAAGTTCCTAGTTCTCAACCTTCTAGAGCTTTGACCATGACCAAATCCTTTTTGGCTGGAAAGCCTTTACCATCATAAGAATTCCATTTTTGACATTCAATAATGACATTCAAATGATTTTATAAATATCGTTATGATTAATATATGTACAATCTATTTAAGACAGAGTCCTCACAAAAATCGTATTGTTGACTCCTATTTACATATCTGGGCATCAATATGTTTGTATTCATTTTATTTATTATAATATTTAAGTATGAAGAAAGGCCATATAAATACATGTTCATAAGATTGTAATATTATTAAATAAAAGAAATATCAAACTCTAAATAATAGGTATAAGTTGTAATTGTTTGTTTTTGATTGGTTAAGCAAGGGAAAGGGCCCTGACCCAAACAAATTAGTACAACATGATAAGAATAGCAGGTGGTGAGAAACAACAAAAACAGGAAGCCCACCACATTTCCCCCTTCCCACAAGCAAAATGCTTAACCAATTCCCATACGGTTAAACATAATAGTTCTATCAGAAGGTTTTTAATAAAAATAATAGAATAAATAAGAATTAAATATATAATATGTCTATGTGAAATTTTATTAATTGTTAATTTGATATAATTTAGTGTTAGTAGATGGGTGATCCCACAATACTGATTTACAATTTTTGGCCAAACTGGACACTGAATTGATTTTTTCTAACTAAATCTTCACTTTCAGGCACCTATGGCAGCTAAACCGCGAGGAATTTAAAGATGATGCAAATTAGTGTTTTGTGAAATTTTGTCTATAGATTCTAAATATTTTTTTTTCAAAATTATTGGAATCAGATTGCACTTCTTTTTCCATCTCCTTCAAAAACTAGTTTTTTTTTTCCAGTAAACACCATTTTTAAGGAGTGATGCTCACCGTATACAACATAACTTTTTTCCATGACTTGGATAAAATTCTATTTTTTTCAAATTTAGATTTGTAATTGCGATATCTAGCGCTTTCATTTGGTTTCATAGTGTTTTATTGAATATTGTTTCCTTAATCAACTTTCAAAGTCAAACTAATTACAATTCAGACATATGCGGACTGTATACAACATAACTTTTTTTGTATGTATCAAAATTCAATTTTTTTTTTGTTGGATCAAGGACTTCAATATCTAGTGCACTGATATTTTTCAATTTTTTTTTGATAATCTGCTATTTTTCCACATGTGCAGAACATGGAGTTTGATTTTCAGTGAAAAACCTACATTCACAAGAAATAAAAAATAAATATAATAATCTTGAATTAAATTTATTTAAAATTATACTTTTTGGGAAGCTTATAATAAGGACTACATACCATTTTTTTTTATTTTAAATGAATTCATTTGATCCCGCAAAAGATAAATCAAAAGTGGTTTATTATCAACATTTTGATGGGTGTAAAAGAGACTCTGTTATAGGTATGGTTTAAAACTATTGGGGTTCTATCCAAGGGGGTTTGATCTAAGGTGGTTTGATCAAACCCTCTTTAATTGGAATCCTTTAAATGAAACTTTTCAAGGCTTAAATCATTCCATTTTCTAAAAATAAGCAATTTCAACAAAAATCAGAATCTCTAAGAAAGTGTAAACCAGTATTGTGGGATCACCCAAATGAAATTACATTATTATTATTCAAGTATTGGTTAAAATATAAATAAAGAGATACATTAATAATATTATAATGTTAGCTTAATTTTAATATGAATTGAAGTTTGAATATATTAATATAGAATAGAGTGATGCTCCACTCTACATTGGTCCACTCCACTCTTGGGGATGCTAGAGAGGTAGGGGAAGAAGCACCCCCTCCTCTAATACGCTTAGACTGACGATTTAGTCCTAGTCTAGGGTTTTTGGGCAGAATTTGGAATATCCTGGTGATTGATCTGAATATGTAGAAATCTAGCAAAAAGGCTATACTAGGACTCATATGCCTAGAGAGTTGCAAAGTGTCCCAAAAAAGTGAAGTGTCTTATGAGCAAAATTTTGAACTGAAACTTTGTGAGCCTCTAAAGATGAATTAAATAAGCACTTTCCCACTGGTTTCCTATAAATAAGTTGGATATCTTGCTCTAGATCTGAGTTTTCGTGGGCCTTGACAACTTCTTATGACAAATTTTGCAACTTTGCAATTTTGGTACTTTTGAAGGCTTCAAATCCACTTTTTCTTCAAGCTATAAACTTGCAACATACAAAAAGAGGAAAAATATGTTGTTTTGATAGGAAATGGGTGTTTTCCTTGGTAAAACCCCATTTTGGTAATCAAACCTTAATGAGAAATGAAGCATGAATGAAATGAAACATGAAACACAAGATGAAACAATAGAAACTTGTTTAAAACCTTGTAGATCTGAAAACAAGCATGAAGTGGCCTTAATGGATGTAGATCCTAATCATGATTCTTGATGAAAGATAATTCCTTTGAATACTTGAATTTATCTTGAATAATACATCACAACATTAGCTCAAAACCACATGCATGATGCATTAAGCCTTTGACATGATGAAATGATTCTTGATTGCTGCCATAATCTATAAATCCACCCTTTAATGCCTTAGAAATGCTCTTGAATAATCTATGATGCTCTTGTGAAATCTTAGGATGCTTGACTCAAATTTTCTAGGTGAAACTAAGTGAAATAGCCTTGTCTTTATACTTGTTTATGACAAAATTCTTGAAATTACAGTTCACTACAAGCTGACATTAGATCTAGGATAGTAAAATCCCACAAATAATTTGATTTAAAACAAGTCTTGGTTAAAGCGGGAGTCATACACTAGTTGGGGCGTGAACACAAGGAAAACAGGAGTGTGCTCCACCTATTAGGAGATGGAACACACAAAAGGTGGTCCCTATTTTGCACTTAGTTTCATTCAAGGAAACCCTAGAGATCTCAATCTAGGGATGGAATTAGGGGAAAGAGATCTACAATAGGGTGTCCTAGGGGTGTGATTAAAGATAAAAGGGAGTTCACCACTAAGCAAAGGCTTAGAAAGACAATAAATGAAAGTAACATGTGATAGGCTGTCGTCAGGTCCTAACACTTTAATTAATAAACACATTAATATATCAACCAGGTAGTGTCTAGAGGCTGTATGCAATAGAAGACATCTCAACTATCTTTCTCAGGTTTTCTAAATACCAAACAATGGAATAAAACACTAAACTAAAGAGCCTCTAAACCTAGAAAGCAGTAAATCATCTATCTAGAAAGATGGAAATAAATAAACTAGAAAGCAGAAAACTATGAATCTGAAAAGCATCACCACTAAACTAGAAAGCATGGAAATGATTAATCTAAAGAATGCATAAATTGCTGAAGAAGTAAAACTTGTAAAGAAACTAGGAAGCATTTATCTAATGCAAAAGATAACAATCCAACATAAAACAATTTAACATAAATAACTAAAAGAAGGTGCTCTGGAACTTCAGATACTAAATTCAGAAACTGCGGACTTAGCTACAGCCTGCAGGATTGACGCTGACAGTATGCCACACACACACGAAAATGAATTCCAATTGCAACTTTTATCTATTAAAGGAAAGTACATAATGAAAGGTGAAATACTTATCTATCTATAACCCTCGAGTGGCCAACTCTCGGGTGTGTCTACAACTATCTCAGATCACATGCATTGGAAATATCACAGATACTTCATTCAAAGGACTCCATTCACATTGCTCAGTAACTCAAAGTATGGAAAGAAAACTCATTTTTATTCATATGGTAGTTGTACTCAAAAAGAAATATTGGCAGCATAACGATATTCTTCTATATTCATCATTTGCAATAGTTACATATTCATATGAAAATGGCTAACAAAATCCTACTTTTCAGTTGATAAAGTCTTTAACAGATTGTCAACAACAAATGGAATTTAAAGCCCGTGACATGAAATATTAAAGAGGCTTGGCATGAGCCATAAATTTTTTGAAATTGAAAATAATAGAACTATGAAGACTTGACCCATAACATGTGCTCCTAAAATTCTAATGCCCGCTCGCTTGTTTACAAAAGTGTTAAGATCTACACTCATTTCCTTTTTGACTGGAATGGTAATCGGGAGTGGAAGTTGACCTGTGAAATGCTCAAGGACTAAACCATTAAATCAACATAAGTTAGCTTAATTCGACTAATCTCAAGAAGTAAAGTTTGCACGTTTATTCATAAAAAGAGAGCAATTATTTATCCTAAAGGTATTTAATTGGTAGGGTAAATTGGGCTGAAAGGTATAGGTTTGCATATTGAGTCCATTATATTGATGAGGTTATTTTTACCTCATCATTTCCTCCCCTTCCTAAGCCCGAGCAGGTCCTCCTACTCTTTGGTGTGCCCCCTATCCTTCATTCCTCTTATTCATCTCCTCATACTTGGCACTGAGATCATACAAATCATCTGCCTTTGTATCCAACTGTCATGGTTGCCTCAAGAATCCTTGATGAAAAGTGACCCTTTGTTTCCATCTTGCAAAGCCATCATTACTCTGGTCTAGATTGGTATATACTAAAGGAGGTGGTGAAAGAAGTAGGGGAGGTCTATACCTCATACCAATCCAATTGATCTTCAATTCTTCAAGGATTTTGGCCAAAGCTATTGCTCTTCTGTAGGACCATCTAATGTTAAGGGGTGAGATTATTTCCCTTTTCTTGAGATGCATAGGAAGAGGGGTATACAACTCTTCACATGCATGCCAAGCTGGTCCTATCAATTTTGGCCCCTATTCCTAAAAGTGATCATAACACAGTTAGAGGTTGTTATTGTACTTTCCCTATACTTCCTTCTTAAGTCTGACGCCCAAAAATTGTGCCTTGAAAAAGAAAGGCTTTCTATGAGGATATCTCATTTGCAACCCCACAGTCCTTTCTGCATGTGCATATTCTCTTGATCTGTCTTGCCAGTGCAGTTGATTTCTCATTGTAGACAGGAATGATCTCAATTCTACTTCCCCCACAAAGAAATGAACAAAGAAATCTATATATTTTTCTAGGAGCAAGTTATGAACAAAGAACTCACATAACAAATCTTGTTGTTTAGGGAGTGACTCAACAAATATCTTTACAAATTCCTTGTCATCAGGATCATGGGACTAATTTTGGCGAATTCTTTGTAATTTCCATCTTAAAAGTTGTTCATTAAGAAACATAGAGTATAGCCTAGATGGTCTTCTATCGGCTAATAGTAATTCACCAATTTCACAAACATCATGTTTACCCCCATATGCTTGATGGAAAGATTCTTTTAACATTACCAATTCCCTCTTCAGCCTATTATTCTCAAATTCCACATCCCTTAAAAGATAACAATGCTCTATCCATTTCATTAATATTAGAGGAATGCATACCTAGAACCATTCTATAACAATAGGTTTAGTTTGTGTTTCTTTTGACTCCATAATTGGTTTAGTGTCACTCTCTTGCAGATTTTTCTTTAATTCCACAACCTTACTCATAAAAGCATTTAATTCAATTTCCTAGATATTATTTTCTTCTTCAAAGGCACTAAATACTCGCATAAAATTATTTTTCAAGTATTGAATATGCTTATCTTTATCATACAGGGCAACCTTATGCTGCTTATCTTGTTGATTCCATTGCTGGATCTGATACTGTAGCTATTCAATGAGCTTGTATTTTTCCTCCATTTGTACTGTCAATTTTTCAATTTCCTAATCTCTTTTATTTACAATGGAAGCTTGCACCTCAATATCTTATTTTTGCTTGTTAATTTGTGCTTCATCATCCTGTAGCCTGGTTCTTCATTCCACAATTTCTGCTTTTAACTTCTCTAATTCCTCACTTCTCTAGCTAGATTCTGTATCCCCTGCATCCACAGAGAAGGATGAATGAGGAATTTCTACATCAACATGAGGCACATTTCTTTCTTCAATGTCCTCAGGAAAGGATGAGTGAGGCACTTATTTATAAACATGAGGCACATTTTCTTCCCCAGTATCCTCAGGAGAGGATGAATGAGGAATTACATGAGGTACATTTTCCTCAATTTCAGCTATGCTTCCCACTCTATCAAGCAAAGGAGAAAATCCCCCCATAGGTTCATCTTCATTCTGCTCTGAATGTTGTGACTGTGTTTTCTCCCCTTCTTGTTCTTTGGGTGATGGGGTTTTCTTGTCCTCCTCCCTAGGAAATTGATCACCTTGTTTTTTTGTTTCATTTATTTCCTTACCATTAGGTGGACTATCAATTTCTACCACCTTTACTAGAGTTCTGGCCTTCTTCCTTTTTGAAGTATTGCCTATGTCCTAGGGTTCAATTTCATTGGCCTCTGAAGACAACCTTTTACTTCTCCGTAGAGGAGGAGTCGTTTGAAAAGTAACTTTACTTCATTTCTTCCTCTTGCGAGGAGGTTCCTCTTTGCCTCTAGAGTGGACAATTTCCACCTCCCCTTCTTGTCCTAGGGTTTCTAACTTATCTGGAAAAGTTTCTGGTGCATTGCTGCTAGGAGCCGTTGGCATTCAAGAGCATCTAATGCCTCTGAGGAGGGTTCTCCTAAAAACTGTTCTTTTTGTTTGGAAGATTCTCCCTCCTCAAGCGATCTTCCCAGTTCTACATTTTCAACTTTCTGTAGAAACCTTTTCCACTTCTTTTCTAGATTTTTGTGGAAATGGTATTTGCATATTAGCTGTATGAGACCGTGATGTTTGAGGGGCCTTGTCCCAACTTTGTACTTTTCCATCATAGAGGTGACTGAGTGACACAAGAAGGATGGTAAATTTACCCTAAGAGAAGGTTCCTCAATGCCATGGCATAAATGAGTCAACAAATGAAAAGGGGGTCCCACTACTGTAGTCATTTGTCCCTCATAAGTGAAAAATTCTTAATTATCCAAGCTGCAACAAACCTCTAGGGTTCTGGAATAGACATTCTATGGATTCCCTTATTTTGTCCCCTGGTGCTTATGGTCAGTACAGGTTGGGGTTCCCCTTCCCTGTGAAATAGTTCTATCAAATTTTGATAGGGAACATGAGAATTTTCATTCAAATTAATTCCCTTATTTTCGAGATCGAAAAGATGAGCAATTCTTTTCGTACTTACCTAGAATCGCTTGCCTCACACCATGGTCTTCCCATCTGTAAAATTCTCGACGAATTACTTCACAAGCTGCTCTGTATACCCTTCAAATTGCTTCATGAATTCCAACCACCCGACCTTCTGAAATAAAGCTACAATATTGCCCAATGCCAACAATGGAGCTACAAAAGTTGGGCCAGACTTGTTCTTAGCTCCTCTCATTCTTTTTATTTCTTTGCTAGTCGGTGGAATTTTGCAGAATTATGTAATTCTTTCCTTACTAAATTACAAACGAGAAAATAATTTTGTGTCGATATACCCAATGGAGGAGGAGTTAATTATCACCTTGTCATTTTACTGAGTAATTATGACAAGCTTTCATTGGGAATTACACAACTACTATCGTGCTTTTAGCAATCGTGTGAAGGCACACATTTCAAAATTACGAGGAACATATCATGCCAATTAATTAGCCTTTATTCAAAATAAGTACTAACTCTTTTAAATAAATAAATTCGCACGTACCTTAGGTCTTGTCATTAAATCAAATGCCACTCACCTGTGCTGACATAATTGGATAGTCATATGGTTAGTGAGGGTGGTGGCAAATAATAATGGCACGAATGGGATGGTTGAAATGGTGGCAAAAATTATTATGACAAAAAGGTGTCATAATAATTTTATTTATTATGGAAGGATTCACTATGATGTGGCAGAATAATTATTAGGGAGTAGATCTTGAAGCAACATAAAATTAAATGATGGGAATGCATGGAACTTAGGAAAAATCAAAAGACTGGAAAGACAAAATTTACAAAAATTTAGAGCATTACCAAAAAATGTAATCGAAGTAGATGAAAAGAGAGTTCCGAAACATTGTAGAGAGATTTTATCGGGACATGGTAACCAGATTGAAAATTCTAGAGCATCACTGAAAAAATGCAGCTAGGACAACAACCAAAGTTTTCGGAGCATCGTTGGAAGATGCAGCTGGAGCAACAACCAAATTTTTTGGAGCATTGTCGAAAGATGTAGCCGGAGCAACAACCAAAATTTCTAGAACATCGCCGAAAGATGCAGCTGGAGAAATAACCAAAATTTTTGGAGCATCATCAAAAGATGTAGCCGGAGCAGCCACCAAAATTTCTAGAGCATCTAAACAGAATTCTAGAGCACCCGAGTAGAATTCTGGAGCATCGCTGAAAAGATGCTACCGGAAGGAAGAAACAACAAAATTTCAGAGCATCGCTAAAAAGATGCCGCAAAAAGGAAGAAAGATGTGAGATTCTGGTCTTGGCTTCCCGAAACATCATTGAGTGATGTGTCAAAATGCAGGATCAGGACGAGGAGCGGGACCAATTCGTTGTGCAGATTCCAGAGCATTGCAACAACAAATTCCAGAGCATTGCAACAACCGCGCTGACAAATTCCAGAGCACTGTAGCAAGGTACGCCAAAATTGTGTTTGCCAAAAGATGAAGTCCTACAAAATACAAATTTTTTTTTAGTCAAGTCCAAGTGGCGAAGTTGATGAAGAAATTGAAGAAACATGAAAAAATGAAATTATTATTATTTTTTATTTTTTATTTTTACACAATTTATTTGACAAAACTATATTGACCTTGCCACAGTAGAGTCAATGCAGTGGATTTCTCCCTAAGTTTGTACCATTTTTGTAAAATCCTCTTTGTTAATAGGCTTATGGTAGATGCGTAATCGGTGCCAAAAAACTAGAAGAGTTCGGGTATCACCATCAATAGGTTTCAGCTAGATCGAACCATTAGCAAACACTTCAACAATTTTGTAGGGTCCAAGCCAGTGTGTCCTGAGTTTCCCTTGATGATCCTTGTATCTGGAATCGAACAATAATGCCCAATCCCCAGTATGAAATTATTTCTCTTTGATATGTTTATCATGCCAGACCTTACATTGTTGTTGGACCAATTCAGTTTGATGGACGACGTCCAAACAGAGTTCGTCCAATTTTCTAAGCTGTAAAAATATCTCAATTTGGGCTCATTTAAGATCCATGCCCAACTCCATGGCTGTTGTAAGGGTTTGGAGTTCAAATTCAATGGTTAAGAGGGGTTTCTTCCCAAAGACTAACTCGCAGGGACTATAGCCAATAGTTGATTTCTAAGTGGTGTTGTAGGCCCAGATAGCTTCCGGTAGTTTCCTAGCCCAATATTTTCTTCCTGAAGAAACCATTTTTGTTAAAATGTTTTCCAACTCCCTATTAGTGACTTCAACTTGTTAGTTTTCCTGTGGGTGGTAGGGTGAGGACTTCTTGTGACTTACTTGGAAATGATTTGTGAATGCCAATAAAACTTTAGACATAAACTAGGGGCCCTGGTATGTGACAATTGTCCTTGGAGCTCCGAATTTGAGGAAAACTTTGTTGTAGAGGAAATCAACTGCCTGTTCCTCCCTAGCAATACGTAGGGCTTGCACTTCCGCCCACTTAGTCAGGTAATCAGTACATACCAAAATGTACTCTTTTCCTTGTGAAGGAGGGTCTATTGGGCCGATAAAATCTAATCCCCATTTTTTAAATTGTTCAAGGAATACCTGAGGCTATAGGGGCATTTCGTTAGAGGTAGTTGGTCTTCCTACCCTTTGGCATTCATCACATCGGAGAACGCATTTCTTGATGTCTTTGTGCATTGAAGGCTAGTAGTATCTTGCTCCCAAAATCTTGTGAGCTGTCCTCTTAGCAGAATAATGCCCTCCTGAAGGGTCATCATGAAAAGCTCTTAGGATACTATAAGTCTCATTTTCCCTAAAACACCATTGTAAAACCATATTGGGTCCACATCGAAAAAAATCCCATTGATTCATTTGAAAGGGGTACTCTCTCTAGCGAGCGTTTCTTCTATTTTGATGAAAAGTGAGGTGGTAATTCTGCGGTAGCCAAATAATTCGCAATATCAGCAAACCAAGGGGTTTTAACGAAGATGAAAAACATATTTTCATTTGGAAACTCGTCTTGTACTAGAGCACAGTTGCCATCATGTTTAATTTGGGATAAGAAATCCGTGACTACATTGGACTTCCCTGGTTTGTCAACAATTGTGACATTGAATTCCTAGAGGAGAAGTAACCACCTAATTATCCTTGCATTTACCACCGGTTTGTTCATGAGGTACTTAATGGCTGAGTGATCTGTATGCACTGTAACTTTATATCCCGTGACATAATGTTGAAATTTCTTGATTGCATGCACTACAACCAAGAATTTTTTCTCAGTCGTGTTATAATTCTTTTCTGTTGGCATCAAATTCTTGCTGATGAAATATATATGACATATTTTCCCCCATTCTCATCTTCTTTCCCTAGAACCGCGCCAGTGGCATCATTAGATGCATCATCATAAATATGGAACAAAAGGCTCCAGTTAGGTCTTCAAAGGACAGGAACAGAGATGAGTTTCTCCTTGATAATTTCAAATGAAGACTAATACTCAGGCGTCCAAATGAAGTCTACGTTCTTCTGAAGGAGAGAAAACATAGGGGCTACGATTTTGTTGAAGTTTTCTATGAATCTTTGGTAGTATCTAGCATGCCCCAAGAAACTCCTAACATCATTATGAGTATTTGGGATCTCGAGTTGTTGTATGAATTCAATTTTCTTAGGATCAACCTTAATTCCTTCAGATGAAATATGATGTCCCGACACTATTCCTTGTTCGGACACCATGATCAAACATTTCTCATGATTTAGGGACAAGCGATGATCCTCACACTATTTTAACACCTTGTCTAGATTTGTGAGGGCTTCATCGAAAGTTAAATCGTATACAATGAATTCGTCCATATAAACTTCCACACAATCATTTACCAACTCAACAAATGTTTGCTATTAGTTCCATGTGAGATGGTCATTCCTCCCTCCCCCTAGTCAATTTTGGCTGCAACGGTAGCCAACCATGGTCATCCCAAAATTATTGGATAACTTCCTTTGGGTGTAAGGGATTCAATTATCTGGAAATCTACTGGATATTCCCATCCATCCACTTTAACAAGAACATTTTGAATGATGCCCTTGGGAATAGCTATGGATTGATTCGCCATTTGTAAGACTGTAGTTGTGGGGTGTAGATTAGTAAGTCCCATCTTTTCCATCACATCAATAGTCATCACATTAATGGCTGCTCCAAGGTCCACCAAAGCGTTAGGTATTGCTACCTCATTAACTGTTACTGTTATAAGCGGACTACCTGGATCATCATATTTCAGAGCAGTGGTCATCCCAATCAACAAGTCAGCTATGTACCCATTTATGTGGACGGTGTTGATTCATTTTTGTTTCTTCCTCAGGGTTTTGATACACAATTGTTTAATCAATTGGTTTAACTCAAGGATTTCTTTAATCACTTGTAACAAGGGGACTTCAATCTGCAATAGCTTAATTTCTTGTATCAATACAGTTTCATTGGGTGAGGTCATTTCTAGAGCATCTTTCATAGGAATTGGTTTTAGTCGCTCTGGAAAAGGTGCTTCGATTTTGTCTTTAGGCACAAGATCCTTCAGAAGTTCAGTTGGAGACTAACGCCCCTCCTTTTGAGGTAGGTTGGAAGCTTCAGCTGAAGATGGTGGGTTGGGCTGATGTTGCATAGTGTCTGGGATTTGTTCTACGGATTTGGGTGTTATTGTGGTTTTCTTAGCAGACTTCTTGATAGGTTCATTTATGATTTCTTCAATAGTTGGCTGCGAAAGTGTTTTCCCAGACCTTAATTGTAGATTTCCATAGTGTATGGCATTAAGTCCAGTAATATTGTCTTGTTTGGCAGAATATACCAAAGTATTTGGGTGATTGTTCTTTGGGTTCAGAATTTGTTGCGCCGAAAGTGGTGGCTGGTTGACTTATTGAGTTTGCTGTGTATTCTAGGGGGTGGTAGAAGATTTTGTTGTTGAGTAGGAATTCTCTTGGGACCAGTATAAAACTGATGCTGAGGTTGATTCCATTGAGGAATGGGATTTTGAGGGTACCACTGCTATTGAGGTTGATTAGGTCACTAAGGGTTACCCTAACATTGATTTTCCCATTCAGCTGGTCCCCGGGGATAGGTTCCCTAACTAGGGGCTTCTGGAGGTGGTGCCTGTGGCTAGGGTGTTTCCCATTGATTATTGTTCCAATTTGGTTGGGGTAGCCAGTTAGGATTGGAATTTTGGCCACATGAAAAATTGCCTCGAGTCCTTTGATTGACAACGTTCACTTCTTCCTCGACTAGGGTTGTTCTTTTCTTGGAATTTTTGATGGTGTTCAGTAGCTCACATTGATCAGTGGGATGATTTTTGTCACATACTTGAAAAATTTCAAGTTTTTCAACTTTGTCCAAGGGACATTCCCTTAGCAAATTTTTATTTCGACACCTAGGGAAATAAATAAAAAGTTTTAGGATTTCATGTTTTAGCCTATATGCCATCTAAAGTAGTGTTTAACTAGATGAGAATGTCGGTCTTGAAGTTGGTGAGTTCTTCATGAAGTTTTTTTATGTCATTAGAACCTCATAAGGGGGTGGACTTCCTGATTCCTCCTTGAGTTCGAGAGAAATTCCGACACAGTTCCATAATACCATCCAGTCCTAGTTGGGACACGTCTCCTTTTCCCATTAAATCCAAGCTCCTCTGAGCATTGTCATCAAGACCCTTAAGAAATAAGGTCTTCATAATATTCAAACTTATAACTTCTCCACCACAATGTTTAGATAAGAAGATAAACCTATCTAGGTAATCCTCTAAAATTTCATCCTCATTTTTCCTTTGAATAGTTCTTCTTTCCTATCATTGACCCTACAGTAACTTTGGTACTTCTCCAAAAAGGCAGTCTCCATCTCATCCCAGAAGGTTATCGACTGAGAAGCTAATCCCATAAACCAACACATAGCTGAGTCTTTCAGAGTGGAAGGGAAAAGCTTTAGTTTCTGGTTATCATTCTTGTAGTCATATGTCTGACACAATACTTTAAACTCAAATAGAAATTGATTAGGGTCCTCAATAGACAAACCCTGAAAGGTTGGCAAGAAGGCCGGTGAGATATTTTTTATTGTCATATCATCATCTTCATCAATAGCAATAGGATAAGTGAAGGTGCGTGGTGGTGGTGGAGGGTTATCATTGTTCTTGGCAACATTTCTACGGTCACCCATGATGTTGAAGAGAGTATGACTCTCGTCCAAAGTTCACTCAGTTGGGTAAGGTTCAGGAGTTTGCAAAGGAATATATTCCTCTACAACTATATGTTCTCTTTTTGGGTATATGGGAAGGTCTTAGGTTGACCCTGTTCGATCAATTCCTTAGTAAGTTCTTGATCTGAGTTACCTTCCTCCCTACTTGTTGTTGGTACGTCAACTGGGGGGGTTTTTGATATGAATGCTGAGCCGTGGGGGCCTCGTTTCCTCACCATACAAAAAAGAAGCCAAAGGACTATTTCTATCCCTAAAAGAGGTATTCAAGATATCTCCTACTAACACTAGAAAAAGGGGTCCCCGACAACGGTGCCAAAAAGTGATAGGCTGTCATCAAGTCCTAACACTTTAGTTTCAATAAAAACATTAATATATCGACATTGTAGTATCCAGAGGCTATATGCAATAGAATACATCTCAACTATCTCTCTTATGTTTTCTAAATACCAAACAATGAAAAAAAAAAAAAACTAAAGAGCCTCTAAACCTAGAAAGCAGTAAATCATCTATCTAGAAAGCTAGAAATAACTAAACTAGAAAGCAGAAAACTATGAATTTGAAAAGCATCACCACTAAACTAGAAATCATGGAAATGATTAACATAAAGAATGCATAAATTGCTGAAGAAGTAAAACTTGTAAAGAAAATAGGAAGCATTTATCTAGTGAAAAAGATAACAATCCAACATAAAATGATTTAACAGAAATAACTAAAAGAAGGTGCTCCGGAACTTCAGATACTAAATTCAAAAACTGCGGACTTAGCTACAACCTGTAGGATTGACACTGACAGTATGAAACAAACACATGAAAATGAATTCCAATTGTAACTTTTATCTATTAAAGGAAAGTACAGGATGAAAGGTGAAATACTTATCTATCTATCTATAACCTTTGAGTGGCTAGCTCTTGGGTGTGTCTACAACTATCTCAAATCACATGCACCGGAAATCTCACAGATACTTCATTAAAAGGACTCCATTCACATTGCTTAGTAACTCAAAATATGGTAGGAAAAATCATTTTTATTCATATGGTAGTTGTACTCAAAAAGACATATTGGTAGCATAACGATATTCTTCTGTATTCATCATTTGCAATAGTTACATATTTATATGAAAACGGCTAAAAAAATCCTACTTTCCAGTTGATAAAGTATTTAACGGATTGTCAACAACAAATGGAATTTAAAGCCCATGACATGAAATATTAAAGAGGCTTGGCACGAGCCATAAAGTTTTTGAAATTGAAAAATAATAAACTATGAAGATTTGGCCCATAACATGTGCTCTTGAAATTTTGGTGCCAGCTCGCTTGTTTTAAAAAGTGTTAAGATTTGCGTTCATTTCCCTTTTGATTGGAATGGTAATCAGGAGTGGAAGTTGACCTGTGAAATGCTCAAGGACTAAACCATTAAATCATCATAAGAACTAGCTTAATTCAACTAATTTCAAGAAGTTTGCACTCTTATTCATAAAAAGAGCAATTATTTATCCTAAAGGTAATTAATTGGCAAGGTAAATTGGGCTGAAAGGTATAGGTTTTGATATTGAGTCCATTATATTGATGAGGTTATTTTTACCTCATCAACATGCAAAACCTAACTAAAATGAACTCAAATCAGAATAGCAAACTGGAGATAAATAGAGGTGCACCTGAAAAACTGAAGATGCTTGGAACAAGGTCTGTAATCTTGAAATTATGAATTTTGAAGCATATTGGGACTCATATGCCAATAGGGGCGATTTAGTCCCAGTTTAGGGTTTCAGGCCGAAACTTGAATCTGCAACTAGTAAACTAGGATCTATAAAAAAAGTCTGAAAGCTGGTATACTGGGACATATATGCCACAAGTGGTGATTTAGTCCTAGTATTAGGGTTGATTTGAAACTCTGATATCCTATAGTGATCTCTTGTAACTTTTCTCCTTTTCGATCTTCAAGTCTAAAACACTTAATTCTGACCTGTAGGTTACTTTCCATGATCTTGCAAGAAAAGTGACAACTTTGACAACTTTGCAACTTTGACAACTTTCTCCAATCTTGCTCTTCAATGGATCTTCAACCTAAATATGCAAATCACATATCGAAGAGGGAAAAATGTTGTTTTGTTAG
This sequence comes from Sequoia sempervirens, assembly GCA_007258455.2. Lineage (NCBI taxonomy): Eukaryota > Viridiplantae > Streptophyta > Pinopsida > Cupressales > Cupressaceae > Sequoia > Sequoia sempervirens. The sequence goes on along the minus strand of VDFB02205213.1, from coordinate 10,477 downwards.
TGGATAGGGGTTTTCCTTCAAACCCCATTTTGGTAATCAAACCTTGAAATGAATAAAAATAGAATGAAGGAATGATGAATGAACAAATTAGCTATGTTGCCACTCACCAAAACCTTGGAACAAAGACTATAATCATGTATGCAATGGCTAGCATGAATGCAAATCTTGAATCCTGATTGTATGTTATGGATCTTGACTTGAATGCTTGCTTGAATCATGAAATACCTACATCACAAATGTTAGCTCAAAAACAAACATTATGCTTGATGACTTTGACATGATGCTTGATTCTTGAATATAGCTCCAAAATGCTTGATAATCAGCTCTTGAATGCTCTTGAATTGCTAGACTGCTTGAATGCTTAGATCACACTTGCTCATGAAAATTTCTAGGAGAAAAAATGTGAAATAACCTTATATTTATATTTGTTTATGCCAAATTTCCTAAAATTACAACACTACAAGCCAACATCAGATCTAGGAGAATAAAATCTCACTAAGAATTTGAATTTAAATAGGTCCAAGCTAAGTGGGACTCATATGCTAGTTGGGGCGTATGAGTCCCAGTAGCCTAAGCTTGGGACACAAATTTCAACAAATGTTAAGTTTTATGCCAAACTCAAGACCAGGCCCCAAAACTTAGGTGGGACCCATATGCCCAAGGTGGTGTATGAGTCCCAAATCACTAAATTTGGGCCATACAATCCAAAATAATTAAATTATGATTGGTCATTAGATATGTGTCAAGATCATCCTTGGAAAGATGCATTAATTAAGGCTTGTGGATGTAAATTAGGACCAAATAAGGCATAAAGAATCCCAAATTTAGTAGGAAGGGCCAAAACAAGTGTGAAAATGTAAAGGGATACATTTTTCTACACTACATTTAGCCCCTACTTTAGTGAGAGGAGGAACTTGCTTCAAACTCACACTAAAGTAGACAAAATCGCTTCAAGAGGTGTCCAAGTGTACCAATGCTAGTGAGATAAGACAACAACAATCAAGAGGGATGATCAAGCCCCTAGGATCAAGATCATATGGAAAACTAACATAGGCACAAAAGAACACACATGTAAATAATGTATGAAGCAACAACAAGATACAAGCATACACTGCCAAAGACAAAGAGAAAGAAAAATAAAAATGAAAAAGGGGTGGATCAAGCCTCGACCATTTGTCCTACACGATGTGGATTAGATCTAAGCTGTTTGTTCAAAAATGTTTAGAAGTGGAAAACGATGTCCACTATGCAAACCAAACACATGCTCACAAGGGCTAGTAGAACCTCATGCCGTCCACCAGGTGAGCCCCTAGCAGGACACATACGCACGCGACCAGTATGTGCTCACACAGACAAGCAATTAGCTATGGGAAAGTGACGCCTAAGTTTGGATCCCATAGGCACAACCATAACAAAGCTATACCTCTTGATAACTTTGATAAGGCACCACACCACACGAACAACAAGATTCACGAGGCAAGAAAATTTGTATGCTTGACACCCATGAAAAAACAAAATGGCTCCACATGCAAGCAAAGTGTGCTATGCAAGGTGGCCATATAATCAATATTATAAATGCAAAATAGTGTAAGGTATGTTCAAAGGATTTTTTCTTAGTTCATGCAAGGTCTTAACTTAGGGAACATTGTGCCTAATGTCTCCAAGAGAGGACCAATATTGGAAGAATAGAAGATTCACAACTTAGGGGATGCAGTGTGTCGCATCAAGCCACTAAGATCAATATAATATGCTAAGAGAGACCACGCTCTTGAAGGACATCACACCTAATGTCAACACAAAGTGAAAGAAACATCGCATGAAGTAAGAATAATACACAATGAAACATGAATTGAAAATACAAAAGAATAATGCCAATGCATGCCCCCACTTAAAAGAAATTGCTAAACACCATGCTGTGAACAATTACTTTAAAGTAGAAAATGCTAAATGCTAAAAGTAAAGAGGTCATGAGAGCTTATTTAGAAAGCCCTATACCAAGTCATATGTTTCCAATGAAGCTATGTCATGAAAAGTGGTTGCCCCAAAATGAAATCCCAAAATCACACAAGGGATCCACAAATTTTGAGTCAGTATAACTTTGCTATAATATTTTTATAGAGCTCGAAACTATCATCATTCCCCAAATATGCATGGAGCAGGAAGAATGACACAAAGAGTGAAAAAAAATATTTTTTTTGGTCAACATGGAAGAGACCTAAATGTCTCGATGCCTTGCATCATCCCAAAAAGGAAAACAAAAGACAGAAAAGGATGAAGGAAAATATTTTGGGTCAACATGGAAGAGACCTAAATGTCTCGACGCCCTATGTCATCCCCAAAAGGAGAACACAAGATAAACAAAAAAGATAAAATGTTCACGACATAGAGAAGAATGTAGGTACAAATAGAGGAATGCACAAAGAGAGATAAATCAAACAAAAAATGACAGGGAGATCACATTACACACATGCAATCACACTGGAGTCACTGAAAAAGTAACCCTTCTACTTTTTCTGACTTGTTCGGGCCCTCCTTGTGGTTTTGGCTTAATGTTGCCTTGATTTAATGTTGTAATGTGGATAACACATTCATATTAGGTCTTGGGCCCTTGCGAACTAATGGAATTTAATGGTGCCTTGAAAAAGTGTTGTGAAGTATTCTAACACACTTTCACACTTTTCTAGGGTTTTATTAATTAACTAAGCATAATAAACATAATTTTAATTAAAATCAACATTAATCTTGCCTTATTTGGAGTGTTTTAAAGTGTTGTAACACACTTTCACACTTCTCTAGGCTTGTCATTAATAACTGGGCTTTCTTATGCTTTAATTGGCCCTATTTTGCATCCACAAGCCTCATTTATTGCATCTTTTCAAGAACAATCTTGACACCAATCATTGACCAATCATAATTCATGTGTTCCTGGCTTGTGTGGACTAGATTTAGTGTTTGGGACTCATTCACCATCTTGGGAAAATGGGTCGCACCTGGATCTTTTGGCCCTGAACCAGTTTTTACACATTTCTAAGCATTTTTCATTTTTTGTCCCATACATTATGTCTGGTGGGACTCATTCGCTACCTTGGGAAAATGAGTCCCATGTGACCAAAATTCAAATTTAATTCAAAATTCCAGTAGGATTTTATTCTCCTTGATTTGATGTCAGCTTGTAGTGTTGTAATTTCGAGAATTCTTGCATAATTAAGTATAAATACAAGGTTCATTCACTCATTTTATCCTATCAAGCAATCAAGTGACCTAGCATTCAAGAGAATTCACAAGAGAATTTGAGCATTCACAAGAGAATTCAAGGGAAAATTATCAAGCATTTTAGAGAATTTTTCAAGTGCCAATCATCATGTCAAGGATTGCATTCTTCATGTTTGTTATTGTGCTAACTTGATTGTGATGTAGAGTTTATGATTCAAGCAAGTGTTTCAAGCAAGAGTCAAGAACCACATCCATTGTATCCATTTCAATCATATTTGTAGCACCTTATTGTTAGGGTTTGGTGAGTTACAACATTTTCTTTTGTTCATTCATCATTCTCCATTCATATTTTTTTTCATTTCAAGGTTTAATTACCAACAAGGGGTTTGACCAAGGAAACCCCTATTCACTAACCCACAACATTTTTCCCTCTTCTTGTGTGTGATTTGCAGGGCTAGGTTGCAGATTTTTCAAGAAGCAAAGTTGGAGAAAAGTTGTCAAATCCCTAAATTTGACATCAAGCCTTGGAGAATCTTCAAGAAGGTTTACAGGTGGCAATTTGTAGTTTCGGATTTGGAAACTAGTCAAAAAGAGAAAAGCAGACCAAGAGGAATAGAGTTAGGTCCCAAACTTCCAAAAAAGTAGAAGTGGAATGATTCGCCACAAGTGGCAAATGAGTCCCACTATACAAGCCTGACAAAGGTTTTTACAGATCTGGATACCCTTTTGGTCGAAACCTGCCCTAGTGCATTTTCCCAGAAACTGGAATGATTCACCCAACTTGTTGAATGAGTCCCAGTCAACTATGATAGCATATTTTTTAGAATTACAGACCTCCATTCTACCTTCTTCAGTCTTCTAGGTGTACACTTTCTATTTCATAACTTTCTATTACATTTTGTTCATCTTTTTAGGTCATTTAGAGTTAGTTTTCATTCAATTAGGTTTTTATCTTACAACTTGCATTGCGTTGTCTTTTCCAAGTCTAAACTTGGTGGTGAACCCCTCATTAGATCATATTCAGTCCCTAGGATAGCCCTATTGAAAGATTTCAATCTCCTTTACATTCAAATCTCTAGGGTTATCCTTGAGTGGAATCTCTTTGAAAGTGGGTGTGAATACTTCATTCATTCATTCCCCCAATTTCAGAGGTTCCACACACATGCAAAATGAAAAGGAAAATAAAGGAAAGACTAGTAAGGAACATGTGAGTCAACCTATAGTAGTTCATCCGCATCCCAATCTTGTTCATCGTATACGGAAGGCAAAAAACTAGCCAAATGGACAACAATGAGTGTCGTACTAGGGTTAAGGCTATCTAATTCCTTCCCCCACTGTGTGCAAGACAAGAATGAGATGAGGTAGGTGATGGGAAAGAGATCCTTGCATTTTGAAATGATTTTTAATGAATTTAAATCATGTAATAGTGAGTATATTGTGATCCTACAAATATTACATGGCAAGGAGCTAAATGTGTGCCATTGCTATTCAATTGTAAATTCACAGGAACTATTAGGATTAATGAATCCATCCAATATTCTTCTTAAGAAACAACACTTATTTATTACTATGTCCAAAAGTTCTATGGTATTAGAAATGAGACATTTTTGTGCTTGTTCCTTTTTTGTTTTTATGTTGATTTTCTCTAATAGGTTGTAATTTTATGAGACTGTGATGAAGAATAATTTGTAAACCTTTTTCATTTGGCAATTTCTCGAGGTCATAAATCTTCTTACTTGATTCGCCAATTTCTTGAGTTAGATGTTGAGGAGGAGGACCTAAGATGATCCTATCATCTTTATCATTGTTACGAGGCATTGGTTGCTCTTTAGGAAGGAGGACACTTATGTCAGGAGGAGGATCTTGATATCCTAACCCTTTGGTATCTTTATTTGGTATTTTCTCTAAGAGTTGATGAACTTCACGTTCATTTGTTGTATCACATCCTTGTTTTCTTAAGATCATTAATCATTTTCCATACATCTCTTCTAGATTGATGGGAATGTTAGTCACTTTGCTAACATAGGATGGTTGAATGTTTACTTGATTAGAGGTACTAGGTTCACCTATTGTAGGGAACTTAAGCTTAGTTTTTGTTTTGATTTCAGGATGTAAAAGACCAAACATCTCAACTTGCATTGGTTGTTTCATAGAAGGATAAAAGGGTGCATTAGTCTCAAGGTTGTTAAGGCAATCGTTTATGAAGTTGTTCATGCTATCATCATCTTCTCCAATGATGTCAACATCACGGGGAGGACATGCATTAGGAGTTGATTGAGCATGAGTGAGTTCAATTTCATTAGGATCATTTCCAAAGGCACAACTTGACACAACCACTAATAATTTCAAGGACGTCCAAAGCTTACCAAAGCACATATCCATGATGAAATGCAATGTAATGACCTATAATGAAATTTGTAAATGCAAATTTGAAATTAAGAAATGCACAAAATGAACCGAATTAAGCTAGATGAAATGAAATGAATGAAATAGAGACTCAGTAAACTGAAACAAAAATCTAACAACAACAAAAAAAGCACAAAACAAGGTTTTTAATACTGTAAAATGTAGGTTCAGGTTTGAAGTGCGACTAAATCACCCAGAGGGGCATATGAGTCATAGTTAGGGTTTTTGTAGGGTTCAAATGCTGAGAAAAATTTAACATAGAATTCCTAGAAATTAGGTAAAACAACTTGCACCAGAACTAAATCGCCCAAAGGGGCGAATGAGTTCCAGATGAGGGTTTTGACACTAATTTCAACAAATTTTGAGTGATTGTTAAGGTTTCTGGTTTGTATGATGTATAGACTAAGTGCAATTACAAATTTCAAATGAAATTCAATGATGTAAGACACAAAAATGCAATCTATATGCACTTTCACTAATGCAAGATTTAGAAGCCTTAAATGAAAATTAACTAATGCAAAGTTAATGTAAGCTAGATCCAAGACTATGATGCACTCCAAATAAAAAATAAGGTGTTCTAAAGGATAGGTTCACCAAAATGAACACAAGGAAAATAGCAGTGTGCTCCACCTATTAGGAGATGGAACACACAAAAGGGGTTCTCCTATTTTTGCTCTTGGTTTCATTCAAGGAAACCTTAGAGATCTCAATCTAGGGATGAAATTAGGGAAATAGATCTACAATAGGGTGTCCTATGGGTGTGAATAAAGATAAAAAAGGGGGTTCACCATTAAGCAAAGGATTAGAAAGACAAGAAATGAAAGTAACATGCAAAAGCTGAAGATGCTTGGAACAAGGTCTGCAATCTCAAAATTATGTATTTTGAAGCACAATGGGACTCATACGCTAGTAGGGGTGATTTATTCCCAGTATCAGGGTTGATCTAAAACTCTAATATCCTCTAGTGATCTCTTGTAACTTTTCTCCTTTCCGATCTCCGAGTTTGAAACACTAAATTTGGACCTGTAGGTGACTTTCCATGATCTTGCAAGAAAGGTGACAACTTTGACAACTTTGCAACTTTGAAAAATTTCTCCAATCTTTCTCTTCAATGGATCTTCAGCCTAAATTTTCAAATCAAACATCAAAGAGAGGGGAAAATGTTGTTTTGTTAGTGGATAGAGGTTTGCCTTGGTCAAACCCTGTTTTAGTAAACAAACCTTGAAATGAATAGAAATAGAATGAAGGAATCATGAATGAAAAAATTAGCTATGTTGCAACTCACCAAACCCATGGAACAAAGGCTGCAATCATGCATGCAATGGCTAGCATGAATGTAGATCTTGAATCTTGATTGTATGTTATGGATCTTGACTTGAATGCTTGCTTGAATCATGAAATACCTACATCACAAATGTTAGATAAAAAAAAAACATGATGCATGATGACTTTGACATGATGCTTGATTCTTGAATGTAGTGTTGAAAAATGTGGTTGGTGATATTTTCACACTTATTTGGGTCCTTGTAAAACTGAGCTTAATGTTTCCTTGACTTAGTGTTGTAATGTGTTTAACACACTCACATTAGGTCTTTGGCCCTTGTGAACTAAATAAACCCAATCATACCTTATTTAGGTTGTTGTAAAGTGTTGTAACACACTTTCACATTTTTCTAGGGTTTTATTAAATAATTGGGCTTTCTTATTCTTTAATTGGCCTTATTTTTCATCCACAAGCCTTATTTAATACATTTTTCTGAGCATAATCCTGACATAAATCAACAACCAATCACAATTCAACAACCAATCACAATTCAAGTGTTTTTAGGTTGTGTGGCCTAAATTTAGTGATCTATCACTCATACACCACCTTGGGCGTATGAGTCCCACCTAGGGTTTTGGGTCCTGATCTTGATTTTACACCTTTCTAAGCATTTTTGAAAATGGTCCCATAATTCATGCCTCATGGGACTCATACACCACCTTTGGCGTATGAGTCCAGTGTGACCCAAAATTAAAATTAATTCAAATTCTTGGTGAGATTTTATCCTCCTAGATTCGATGTTGGCTTGTAGTGTTGTAATTGCGGGAAGTTTGGCATAATTAAGTATAAACAAAAGTTTCTTTCACCCATTTTACACCTAGCAAGTTGAATGAGCATCCTTATAGAAAATTTTAGTTGACAAGAGCATTCAAGTCTCTACATGAGCATTCAAGAGTCTTCAAGAGTTGATTATCAAGTTTTTTAGAGCATTATTCAAGCATCAAGTATCATGTCAAAGTCTTCATGCATCATGTTTTCTTTTGATCTAACAATTGTGACATAGGGTTTTATGATTCAAGCAAGCACTCAACTCAAAATCTATCACATTCAAGCAAGATTCAAGATCTACATCCATTGGAGCCATTTCACACATGTTTGTAGCACTTCATTTCTAGGGTTTGGTGAGTTGCAACATTGAATTTTTTTCATTCACTATTCTCTTTTCCTATTTCATTTCATTTCAAGGTTTGATTACCAAAACAGGGTTTGACCAAGGCAAACCCCTTTCTACTAACAAAACAACATTTTCCCCTCTCTTTAGTGTGTGATTTGTAGGTTTAGGTTGAAAGCATATTGAAGAGCAAGATTGGAAAAAGTTTTCAAGTGTTCAAAGTTGTCAAATTTGTCACCTTTCATTAGAGATCTTTGGAGAACATCTACAGGATACAAACTGAAGATTTAGATCTGGAAATCAAGTGGAAAGGATAGCGTAGACATAGAAGATTAGTTTTAGACTTTGAATTTGAAAAAAACCCTAACTACATTGATACGCTACTCCTAGCATATGAGTCCCAGTTTGGTCAAATTTATAGATTTTAGAAGTTCTAGACACCCTTTTGTCAGATTTCAATTTCTTCCCAAAAACCCTAATCTAGGACTAAATTGCCCAAACCGGTGTATGAGTCCTAGCAGGAATTAATTTTAGTCTTTTCAACATTTTGAGCCTTCATCCAATCCACTTTAGGTTTACACGTGCACACCTTTCATCTCTCATCCTTCTATTATGATTTACATGCATTTTTAGGTCATTTTGTGAAGTATTGCATCATATTAGGGAACTAAGAATTAGATCCTTCATTTCATTTGTCTTTCTGAGCCCTAGCTTGGTGGTGAACCCCTCTTTAATTTATAATCAAACCCTAGGATATCCCTATCACAAGATATCTTACTCATTTGCATATCTTAGATTGAGATCTCTAGGGTTTCCCTTCAATGGAATGGTTGTGAAGTGTGTTGTTTTATGTCCTAAACCATATAGCAAACCATTTTTTTCCACCTTTCATTTTGGTGAACATGCATTTAGAACATCATAATTCATATTTGGAGTGCATCATCATTCTAGATCTTTCTTGCATTAACTTTTCATTAGGGTTTGAACTAGTTAATTGGCATTCTAGGGTTTCTAAATTTTGCATTAATGAAAATGCATATAGCTTTCATTTTTCATCTCAAATCATTGAAAATAATATAAAATTTTCATTTGCACTTAGGTTATATATCATACAAACTAGAAAGCATAAAAATAACTTAAAATTTTGAAAAAATCCCTCACTGGGACTCATATGCCCCTCTAGGCGATTTAGTCCTAGAGTAGATTCTGAATTGCATTTTCTAGAGTTTAAAACTTTATTTCTCAGCTTCTGTTTTCTGTTGATAACTTTCTATTTCAGTTTATAGAGTTTTTGTTATATTCATTTTATTTCATTTAGCTTACATTGCATTTGCATTCATCTTGCATTTAGTATCCCTTGCACGAACATTTCTACTTGGTTTCCTATTGCTAATACTATAGTGAGACGAAGTTCAAGAATCATCTCATCCCACGATACCAAAATCATCATGGATCTTGGGTTGTCTAGCTCTTTCACTCCTAGTATTGACACTAGTTCACTAGGTATGGACCATACCCTCAACAATTCCTTACCTTCAAGTAGTGTGACACATGGTGAAACAATGGTTGCTAGTATTCCACAAGAAAACATAATTCAAATTCATGAAGACTTAGCAAACCTACAAAATCAAATAAGTACTAAGAACATTTCAACTACTGCTTTCCCTACCATAGATAACATACATCACATGATTGAAACTGAAGGAGTTGATCTTATGTGTAACATAATTCAGATTTTTGGACCATATTTAACTCAAACACTAGTTGTCCTTTACCTATGAACAATTTCACAAGACAAGGGGGAATTCAAATTCCTCCTCCTACAATAATTGCCTCTATTCCTACCTATACCAACACTCAAGTTACAACAACAATACAACCAAATAGTAATGTGATTCCTTCCTTAGGTATTTCCACTAGCATCCCTAGTACCTTTGTGGCATCGCATGTCATATCTCCTACCACTTTACCACCTATAAGAATTCCATTCACTTGCCCTTCGAACAAATACACACCTCCACCATTTTCACTTCCATCTCAAAACACAAGCAATGACCCTCTCATAAACCAACTTTTCCAAACCGTTTCATCCCTTCAAAAAAAAGTTTCCACTATCAACAAAAATCAACATGGCCCAACTACATATTATGTCAAAAGCAACACTTTTTCCTTGGAGATATTGTGAACATCGATGCCACAAGGTGTAGAGGTTCCTAGATTCGAGAAATATGGGGGGAAAGGAGATCCTTCTAACCATGTTTCCGCTTACATGGCTTTATGAAGTGACTTTGTTCTTGATAGTAAAATTTTGTCTAAACGTTTCCCTAGTTCCTTGAAGGATACTACCTTAGAATGGTTTTCTTCGTTATCAAAAAACTCAATTCATTCATTCGATGAACTTGTTGAGGTATTTATAAACTATT
>VDFB02205212.1:0-15493 GCA_007258455.2 Sequoia sempervirens | reverse complement strand
GCCAGACTAATTCTGAAGAGATTGACTGGATGCTTGAACATTTTAAACAAGATCTTGACCTTCAACAAGTTGGGCGCCCCTGAGCTATACTTGCACTTTCTAACTTTTCCTTCGAAAAATCTTCATATTTGACCATTAAAAACTCTGTTTCGATCATTGAAATGACCGTGTGCAATGTGAAATGTCGTCGTGAGATGTTCCTCCATCGTGAAAAGCTCTATTCTGAGTCTCTGCTTCAGGTTCTGTTCAATAAAACTGACTTTGACTGACAAACTATTGACAAAAACTCCATGCTTGATATTGCCCAAAACTGTGTTTTACATCATTTTAACAAGGTTTAGACTTTTTAATGCAAAATGCCTTGATGAAGCAAAAAATTTGGTTTGGGTACAACACAAGTCTGAGATTTCCAATTATGTAGTGGCATAATGTAATGTCAAATTACTGCCTGTGCATTCAAGTTTATAAAGTTAATAACAATGTATTCAACATAAATTTTCAGTTGATAATTCTAGAGAAAGAAAAGGCCCTCGGACTATAGAAAAATTGCGCAAGTATTGAACCATATGGGAAAAGGTATTGAAATAGAAAAGCATGATGAAATAAAATCTGGGTGAAGAAAAAAGAATACCTGCTTCCTATAATTACAACCTCTATTGCTTTTGTAGTACAAAAGGAGGCCACATTTTAAGATCATGGCAGCTTGCCGCACCATCGTATCTACATCAAATAGTCAAAGATTTGATCAAGCTATAGTATGCATATCCACATATCTCAAGCAAGAAATTTTACCAAACATTGAACAAACAGAAATAAAAACTCAAGGATATGAGTAGTTTATCTTTTCCAGCATTAGCAAAGAAAAATGAGAGTAACAGATCACAAAGTAACTACTCAAATGTGCGCCATTAAATTGAATGATCCTAGCAACATAGTTTAACATAACGTTTTGCAGACAACTCATATGGCTTACTCTATAAAGAAAATGGACACATCGAGTAATAATAACCTTCTAGACAAGAGAAAAAAAATACTTACCATTGACAATGATAAAAAATATAGCATGCCAAAATGGTGGTATAGTCTTTGGGGGAAGCATAAGAAGTGGGTACCACAGGTCATCATTCTTATACCACCAATAAACTCCAGCGACATGCAACACAAGGACTGACATAATACCAATCAAAGCTGATATTTTTCTTTCACCCTGAATGAGCCAAGAACCTGTGTTAGCCTGAATAACCTAAAGATACTAAAAAGGTAAAAATTCAGCTCAATGCAAATAAACTCAAACTAAAATGTGATAAATAAATACACTCGTACTACTACATTAAGAGACTAAGTTACAGGAAATACTGCCCCACCCTCATTTCCATTTCAGAAACTGCTGAAGAAACTAAAACTTCCCAAGAATGCGTGGGAAATAAACAGAAACTTGTCTAGCAACCTTTTCAAAAACTGGAATGCTGTTGGAAACAGCTCATGTCATTTCCAACACGATTCTTGTCTGACAATGCATTTAACATCCACAAATGGCAATTTTTATGCAAGAAAACCTTTTCAAATGCATTTGAATATTAATTTATCATGGTAACAGTTATATGCTACGAAATAATTTGGAGAGCCAAATACACTTGCAAAACAAATTTGCACAAAGTCACACTACATTTGTGATGATGTCATAGCCATGCATGAAGGGAATATGAATGTTTTGGGAGTGAAACGCTAGTCAGACATCCTATATTGTGATGAAACAAACTTTTAGCCCGAATAATTAAAAAAAGTTTAAAATATCAGATATTTTTGTCCTCATTTTTCTTGTCCAAGGTGCATTTTAACACCTAGAGAAGGCAATTTGTATAAGACAAACCTTTAGAAAAGTATTTGATTTTTTAATTATCATCCTAAATGCTACAAAATACTTTTGCCCATTAGATTTACAAAGCACAATTTGCACCATATTGCACTACTTTTTTGATGATGTCATGGCCATACATGAAGGAAATAAGAGTTTTGGGAGTTAATCACAAGTTTGACAGCTTTATGTGGTCTATTAGCCCTGACGGATAAATTTTTTAAAAATAAAGGTAGTAAATATAGTTGTCCTCATTCATTAAAATAGGTAATTGCACAGAGCGATTCCATTGTTCTAACATCTTAGGTCAATTGATGTTTAAATTTTGGTCTTAATTTATGGCATGTATTATTTGTTGCAAAATAAGCATATGTTTTTTGAACTCCTTTTTTCATTTTCAAATTTATTCAGTTAATGTTCCACTTCACTGTTTATAGAGGGTTTGACACCTCACATTTTGGATGTTTCCCTTTTGGAAAGTGTATTTATCTTCAAGTGTCCTGATCTATTGAAGATGTATGTTACTATGTTAAATCCTTCTAACCACATCCAGTTATTTATGGATATCAAATTCTCTCGTTCCTTTGTCTCCTTCCTTCACCATAAAAATGCATACAGAAATACTATAAACTATGGAAAAGGAAGTTAGGAAAATGACAATTGAGACTATCCCCTCAAAGATACATAAGAGAGAAAACGAGTCCTAGGCTCTTGCAAACAAAGACAAATATACTTAAAATGTCCAACAATGAACATAACAAAACAATACGGTTAAAAGACAATCAAATTAACGCTTTACACAGAGGTCACTTCTGACTCTTATAAGCAGCAGTCCTATCGAACCTAAACAATGAATGCATTAATGATTAAACACACTACTCAAAGACTAGGACATTAAAGACACAAATCCATAATTTTTCAAGCAGATATATCCTATAAAATCACACTTTAAATGAATGGTAGACATTCTGATACACAGTGCATACTGCAAATATTCAGGCACCACATAAGTTGCAGTAAAGAGCACACTACAAAAAATAAGGAACAAAACACTAAATAGTTTCCCCAGTCAATAACACATTGCACATTGACCAAGGAATTTGTGTTCCTTATTCAGACTTTGACCTCAGCCATTTCATTCAACATAATGCCAAACTAATATGCGCCTTTCACTACAAGTGCATAAATAATTGAAATTTTACATCAGACTAGCTCAGATTCCTCAAATACATTACGCACAGACAGGAATGCAAAGACCAATCACTTTGTCAATATCTCTTTGGCATAGCCGTGATTCACAAAAACCTTCATTTTTTCATTATCCATCAAAATACCTAAATCTTAAATTGACATAAGTCCACTGGTCCATGGGGACACATCCCTAGGACCAAGGTATGCTTCCTGGACATCTGGAACATTTTTTGGCTGGGGAACACGGACCGGACACCCTCCTCTCACCTGTCCCTTCTTTTTCAGAAGTACTGGACATCTCCAAGACATCACCTATAAGTGGGGAGCATCTAAGGGACACCCACTATTATTTTTCAATTTGTTAGGGCACTCTGGTTTTCCTGGAATGATCACGAGACATCATGATGTCACTTGACTCTCCTGCAAAAATCAAGGCATCCTCCACAACTTTCTCAGCGATGCATTAAGGAAATTTCAAATTATCAACTGCTCGTTGAGCTTCAATCAAAGACAATGTTGCTAGAACACAATAAGTCCTCTACACATTCTCTGAGATCCTCACAAGCATAGTCTGTTATTTCTGCTTGTTTGCCAGTGCCTTGTATTATCCCTCAGCTACAGACTAGTCACATTAGTGGTCAGTGCCACCCCACCGGCCATTTCCCTAGTATCTTATTCCCACCCATTCCTGGGCTTGTGATTGTTCAACTTCAACATGCACCCACATCAACCAACACCAACCTGTCAACTATATCATGGAGAAAAGAAAAATAAATAAAAATGATATAAAAGAAAGCCTAAAGACTAAAGGGTCGGGTTGCCTATCTATCGCCACTTTTAATGCATCGAGTGTAAGAACCCTGGTGGTTCTCAACTCGAAACCCTGACTGAGATTTTGTATTTTTTTGCAAGTTTTGTATTTTTTTGTGTTTTTGAGGTTTTCAGACAAAATAAGAGAAGCTGCGATTTTCTAAATAAATGCTTAAAAATTCAAAATAAATTCTAGAACATGAATAAGCTTAGATCTTGCTCATAAACCTTAGGCGCATCATTTTATTGAAGATCCAGAGCATTTACAAGATAGAAATTTGACAAATGGATTAAAAATGAATTTATTTCAAAAACCTGGTTCTCCTTTGCAAGCGCCAAGAATGACAAAGAGTATTGTACGGCTGAATGAAAGAACTACTTCCCAAGCGCTGAAATCAATGCTAAATCTCCTGGAATCAAGGCGCACAAGATCCAATCCACAGAGACTGAAGAATGACGGCGTTTCTCCAGAAGGAAAGAAAGTACGGCCTGAAAAGTACAAATCTGTACGTCCTGAACAGCAGCAATGATAAATGTAGTACGGACTCAATATAAGATGCCAAATCTCTGTAAAAATTACTCTCTGATAGGTCGCCTTTATTAACTGATGAAGTTCTCTGAATCCTCTTTTGAAATCGATTCAATATGATCAACTGCAACTTCTGAATGAAGTTACCAAGATGCAAGCTTCAACTGGTATTGCACAGTCTCAGTCTGCCAATTCCTGAAGAGGTATCGTTCTCCAGAAACGAATCGTCTGCTGAAACCCTAGGGTTTGCAAACTCCAATGCTCAGAGCAAATACAAGACAAAAGTTGAATAACATAACATAATGGTTCGATTTTTGTCTTTCCTGTGAATATATACCTCCTCTGAGAAATTCGACCCAATAGCTCTTTTAATAATCATTTAATAAAAATGATTAAATTCGTCTTTTAGACTTAGGAGAAATAATAATTAATTAAATGACGTCCCACTAATGAATAATAATTATTCATTATGTCAAATATATCACTTTATTATAAAGTATTAAAAATACTTTATAATATATCATTTAATTATTAATATTTTAATATATTAATAAAGTGACTTTAATATAAAGTCAAAATATTAAATATTCAATAATCATTAAATACTCCTTATTTCTCCATCTGATCACCAAACTGAATAACTGGGTCGACTCAGCTGAATAGTGAATCAAGTGCCCTGCCTAAAATAGCAGCTTCTTCCTGACCTAACTTTCTAAAAATAGAAAGTTTCTAAAAATCCACTCTGGAAGATTCTGCGAAGGCCCAACCTGAAACAACTGCACATCTGAAGCTACAAAACACTGAGTAACTGCCTCAGATGATCCTCTCACACATCTGTCAGCCTACGAGGATCAAAATGATAGGCTAACCACATAACCATCTCACTGACTAGGATGGGGACATCACATTGAGGTTATGATATGCTATTAATCTATATAATGGTTATGTGTGAGAGCATTTGGTTCTTCTCAACATACTGTAAAGTATAAAATCTAAGCATGTGATCAAATCCTATTTCTAAAATATTTAAATATACTATAAAATTATACATGTTATTTTTAGACAGTTTGCAATGTCTACTTCTTTGCTTGAACCTCATTTTGTACTACAATGGTATAATTAATTCATTAAAAAATGTATGAATCCAACTTAACTGAAACTCTCCACAATATTGTCTTTAAAATAAAAATATTCATTTTTATTATTTTTTGTATATTATTTTAATAGCCTTTCCCCTGCCATCTCCAAAATCCAGAAGCTTTTAGCTGTCCTTGAAACTCATCCCCCCATCCATGAAATGCAGCGAAACACTGCATAGATCCAAAGTTCAATCAGCCTTCTCCTACATGATTTAAAGTCATTTCATGTTCTAATGCCATAAGATGAGAACTTCTTTTCCCCATTGTGGGTATCTTTTACAGACTATTTTTTGAAAAGTGGCTAATTTTTACAAATTAGAAATAAATTATATTCACCAGTTATCAAATTATTTAAATAATATTTGCCATGTTTTCCTATAAAATGTACATAAACTTGTCAGATTCCACAAAATATATATGTGCTAGTAGTAAATTCCATGATTTTCCTCAAAATCTGTCTACAAGATATATCTTGCATTTTTTGAGCTACAAATGTTTGTCTTCCATTCTAGTTATGAAAAATTTGCATTCCTTATAGTTTTTGGGATAGGCAACATCCAAATATCCCCCCATCCCTGAAATGCAGAGATTGCATAGGTCTGAAGTTCAATAAGCCTTTCCTTGATGATAAAAAGCCATTTCATGTTCTAATGCCATAAGATGCGAATTTCTTTTCCCAATTGAGAATGTCTTTTATGGGTTAATTTTGATAAGTGTTAATTTTTACAAATTTCAATAAAATCATATTCACAACTTAGAATTTTTTTTAAATATTATTTTCCAAGTTCTCCTATCAAATGTGTTGGCGTAACAACTAACACCTCTAGAGTGCAAGTTGGTACGGACAGCTATGCACACTACGTGATGAGTGCTCTTCAAATTAGGAGGGGAAGCTCCCTCATTGTGCAGACAAAATGCTTGAAAAAGTAAACTAAACTAATCCCTATCTTTTCGTCTCAACTGAAAGAGGCACAAGGTTTGCAATAAACTTCGAACGTTGCAGCCAAGGATTTTCTGGTTTCGCAAGACTTAACTACAACTCAAAACTAACTTATACTATCCAATCCCCTCAAGAAACCAAAGCATGATGAAACGGAGCGGGAATGATTTATACGATAACTTCTACGACAGGATTCCCAAGGAGGTGACGACACCTTTCCGAGGCGTAGGCTAAAAGAAAAGTTATTGGCAACAACATCAAACGATGAACTCTACTTCTGAATTCCCAAGGAGGTGACGGCACCTTTCTGAGGTGTAGACATGAAATAAGCTCATTAACACAATAACAACGAACGATAAGCCTTAATTCTAAATTCCCAAGGAGGTGACAACACCTTTCCGAGGTGTAGATATGAAATAAGTTTATAATCACAAGAACACAAAAACAATGATCATCCAACCAAAGTGAACAAATACAGAATAGCAATATTACAGGCAAATCTGGCTCAACATATATTACTATTGCGTGCAAAAGTTATTTACAAATGAGCAAAAGCTCTTATTTATAAACATCGAAAGGTGTAGGGAACCCTAAAATCACCTTCAGTCAACTAGAGTCTTGCAATGCATGCAAGATTTATTGCTAAACCCTAATAAAGCAAACTATACAGTTAACTGGAAAGCTACCGTCAATTAACCAGTACATCTAATCTAAATGGACAATGAGCAAGCATGCACATTTGTATTGAAAGCAAGTTAACTGGAACACTACCATCAGTTAACGAAAACCCTAAAAGAAACTCCAAGTGTACAAAGATGTCACCCAAAATAGACATGCATGAGATGTGGAATGAGTTAACTCGGAAAGAAGCGTCGAGTTAACTGCTATGTCTGATGTCTATCCTGAAAGGTGGGAACTGGAGTCTACTGGTCGTGATCTCGAACAAGTAACACCTCCATGAGGTTAATGTCTGCATCACTATTTGGAGATTATCACATGTCCTAATTGTCAATTCCCTGCTTGTCAACAACTTGAGCAATCCTGAAAATATTTGCACACTTCAACTGGCAGTTCATCGGCTGATAACTCTAGCGGCTCCGTAACTGAAGTGATGGCCACTATTTCTTCTACAGCTTTACACTTCTCACGTTTTTAAGCCTTTCCCTATGGAAGAGTGATGCGAAGTTTGACTGCAAACCCTTTGGTTGCGAGAAATGCAAGCGAACTTGCCGCACATGCAAAATTCCAACGGTATCAACCCTCTAAACTGGCCTTGGAAGACAATCAGCTATACGAGGCATGAAACTATGTGGACTTGAGTGATTATGCCTGTCAACTCTCTGAATGCGCTAGATACAAATCGATGTCAGCTTTTCTGATGAAATCATGAATTAAGACCGATTTGGTCTTGAATTCAGTCTATGTGAATTGCATTATGAAAACCTCGCTTGTTGACTATAAACACGGCTATGTTCTGACAACTTTCTCCAGAAAGCTAAAATGACTACTAATGAGGCTAAAAATACCTTGTCAAAGGGAAATTTTCACCAAAAATTTTGAGACGTGGGTTTTGTTCAAAAAATGATTCTAAGACAACCCACAAATGTCAAAATTGCGAAAAAACACCGTTTAACTTGACATGCAAGAGCTTTTTCCGAAAAAAGCAACTAGGAGCAGCAAGGGCTGCAAGGGCAATTTTCCCGAGAAAATCTGAAATATGGGTTTTGTCCAAAAGATGATTCTAAGACAACCCACAACGTCAAAATTGAAAAATATTGACTTCTACTCCACCATGCAAAGGAATTTCAGTTAATAAAATCAAAGCCTCGAGAACTGATGCTCTAGAGTAAATTTTCCTGAAAAATTCTAGCACATGGGTTTTGTCGAGGAAGCTATTTTGAATCAACCTAGATGATTTGTTTTGTCAAAAGTCGCCAGTTTTTCGAACATGCAAAAGAAATTAAGACAAGAAATGGAAGAATTTGAGATAGAAGATAAAAGTTTTAATGCTTTGCTTCTGATAAAATCGCCATGCTTGTCTTGAAGTCTGCTAATTAATCTGGACTTGTACCTACAAGAGAATCTGTAAACTGATATCTTTGAGACCTTCGAATGTTGAATGTTGTAGAATTCGCCCACACAAGTGAGAAAATTCGCTTTGGTCTTCAACTGTGTGAGAGAAGAATGGACACCATCTTGAATAAATGGAAGAATTATTTGATTAATGGCGCCACTACAAGATCAAAAACCCTGTTTTCAAAAGAAATCTTCTGATTGGACCCCTCTTAGTTCAACTACCACTAACTCGAAGTCCCGGAGATAAAATAATATTAAAATATTTAGTTACCATTACATGCAAATTTGTAGTTTAACATTAAAGAGGCGCCAATATTTAATTATTGAAGAAAATCGCCATTTTAATGTTTTGCATGCAAAAACTGAATTAAATATTATTTTAATAAGTTAACAAAAACTCAACATCTAAATGCACTCGGCATACTTCACTGATTCCGAAAAGTCCTTATTTGACCCTCTAGGTGTCCATTTGCAAGAGTTATTCGCTTTTTTGCTAACTTCCTATTTTATAGCTAACTGCAAAGTTACAGTTGGCTATGTTCAACACTGATTTTTGGATGACTGAGTGAGGCTGTGACTTAGCCGAGATATCCATCGTGAAGCCTGCTGAGCAAGGATGAAATGTCTGTTGGGAGCTGCAACTGCTAAAATCAACGTTTGACACCTCAAAAAATTAGGCGCCTTTGATTAAATTGATGCAAGGTCTCCAGACTCGGCCATTTCTCTGTTTTGCCATCCAATGCCTCAAACTACCATTACCGGTGAACGATGAACCCTGCTGACTGGATGATAGGTTCATTGCGTGACTAGAAGAATTCTGCATCCAACGACTGTATGTAAGGCACCCAAAAGTTGCATTAGGAACCCCAAAAGCAAGGGCGCCCCTAGCCTGTGAAGGTGCATCACTAATTTGACAAAAGTGTAACTTTCATCTGGATGCCATACTTTAACCCCTGACGCCGGGAGCTGGAGTGCTCCGATTCGCGCACCAGCAATCTCTCTGCGTAGCTAGATCAACTTACAAGAGATGTGTCTAGAGATGACGAAGCGAGAAAACTGCTTATAAGACCTCAAAAAGAAGGGCACCTTCTCCAAGGGGATGTGCATTTTCCATAGTCATTTTTCCGGCTGTTTGATTTCTTCAACACTCTACACTGACCCCTCACGTACGAGCGTTTGCCAAATCCTGGAGACTAATGGCTAGACTCATTGGATAGATGGAGTAATTGCGCACAAGTCTCGTGAAGACTGTGAATGTTAAAATCCCCATCTGGCAGGCCTAAAGGTTGGGCGCCCCTGGCCTACAGAGGTACAGGTGTATATTTCAACATTTCTCCACCCTCTAATTTGCGTGCTCAGTAGATTCTCTGCCACGATCACTTAGAATGTCAGATCATCTCACGAACTAGTGCGTTACGAAGCTAGACTAGATTAGAAAAGATCTCAAGAAGACAACATCTGCAAATTCAATCATCTGAGGGTGCAAATTCAAGGGCGCCCCTGGGCTACAAGGGCACAGAAACTGCAACTTGACAGTCCTCTGTGACATGCAACCTCCTCGTACCTTCAGCTTTTGACGTCGATTGCCAAAGTTCTGCACTTCAGATGACCTTGCTTAATAGCTCGTCAAAAAGCCAGACTAATTCTTAAGAGATTGAATGTATCTACAAGCACATGCAATCAAATCTGGGCCTTCAAAAAGAAGGGCGCCCCTGGGCTACAGGGGCACAGATTTGCTTTCTGCTTGAAATCTCCAACTGTTTCTTCCTCCGTAAACACTATTCTGGCCACTAATTTGACCTTGTAGGAGTATAATTCCGTCGTGAAGCGCTTCTCCATCATCACATGTCCTACTTTGAGTCCCAGGTTCAGACTCTGACCACCTGGTACTGACCAATTGCTGCTGATGACTAACATGACATTGACCAAAGTCCATACTTGACTTGCCCAAAAACTATATTTTGACATCATTATAACAAGGTTTAGACTTTTTTAAGCAAAATACCTTAATGAAGCAAAAAATTTGGTTTGGGTACAACAAAATGTACATAAACTTGTCAAACTCACCAAAATATACATGTACTAGTACTGAATTCCATGATTTCCCTCAAAAATCATCTACAAGATAAAGATATATCTTGCATTTTTTGAGCTGCAAATTTTGCCTTCCAGTCTATATTATGAAAAAATTGCATTGATTAAAGCTTTTCTAATATGAATAAAATATTAACACATGTGCACACGTGCATGGGAATTTTTGTACACAGCTTGTAGACACATAAGAGAAAGCTGACACAGGCCATAATAAGAGTTATTTCTAATATTAAATAAGATTTATATCACCATATTGAATTTCATTTAACAATTCATTATAATTTCAAAGAGTAATAAAATTCAACAAGAAGCAAAGTACAACGTCTACCACCAAAAGTTGCTAATTATGCTCAGTCTCTATGTTTTAAGACTATTTAAGTAAATTATCTAAGCAAAACAAAGGGCTCCCGTCACCACCAAAGGTTGTTCATTATGCCAGCCTCTGCATTTTAAGTATATTATCCAAGCAACAGAATGGGATCCCACCAAACTGATAACTAACAGAATTTGCTGCTATCCAAAACACAACTCAACCACATACACAATACAGATTATATAAATAAAATTTAAATAAAAATTATAATTTTGTATGTGTTTACTGTTTAGATTTGGCATTATTGCTAGAAGTTTTATATTATTTCAACAGTATATTATTGTTTTGATATGATTATGGATGTATGTAGGAAAAGTGGACAGAAAATCAGTTCTGTGCATGCAAAGAAAGTAATACATAGGATATATTATCCTGTCATGTTTCTTTTAAGTTGTGAATCATTCTGATACCTTCAGTTTCATCCTCCACCTTTTTCACATTTGCCTTTAAATGTTCCTTGACTAATTTGAGTTTATAAAGTTGATCTTCACGCTTTCAAGTACAGAGACGGCAACAGAGGTAACCATAATAGTAGTGAACCTCTGGTCATGACAAGTTCCAGATTTTAAACAGTGGCCACATTGAAATGACCCCTTACACAATTTTCATTTTTAGAGAAAATAACACGACTCAAAACAATGCATTTTTCCTAGCAGGAGTGTAGCAAATATTCTTTGATATTGTAAATGCTAGTCCAATGTTTTCCAAGCCACAAATTAGTCCTCCACAATTTCACTTGTTTTCTAGTATCACCTATCTATAAGAAGACTTACTCCATTTGAATCCAAGATCAAGTTTTGTCATATTCATAACTATTATAAGAGTATGTACTTCACATAAAAATATATCATAATAATGACTACTGTAAAGTTTTCTCAAAAATTTCATAGACTTTTTAAACAAAAATTTAACTGCCTAATTGGTTATGTCAGCTTCAACTGAAAGGCACCAAGCCTATTCAAAATATCATTTTTCTGTGCCACATTTGATATCATAACAAATAGTGTTCCGCCGTTGATGGAGTTGTCACAACTTACAACTAAGTCCACCCCTAACCCAAGAATTAGCATCAGCTGGTCTCCATCCCCCAATAGATTCCTAAAATTCAATTTTGATGGCACATATCATGGTAATCTGTGTCTCTCAGAAGTGGATTGCACCATCCCAAATGATGATGGATCTTTGATATTTGCAGCTTCTAGGAAACTTCAGGAGGGCACCACCAATTAAGCTGAGCCCCAAGTTCTTCTCCTGGGACTCCAGGTTTGCCAAAAATTTGGACTTTCTATGGTTCAGCTGGAAGGAGATTCTATGAATATCGTCAACACAGTTAAAGAAAGACATTCTCAATGCTGGAAAGCAGCTAACGTACTTCAAATTGTTTGATCCTTGTTAGATGGGCTAACATTTTTCTCAATCCAACACTGCTTTCAGGAAATTAACCGCAAGGCTGATTTTCTTGCAAATTTCACAGTTGACAATTAATCTTTAGCAGCTCTCATTGTGCGTGGGATGGATTCACTCACAGCTTTCCACTCGTCACCAACTCAGTTCCTATCACAACCACACTGAAAGAACTCATATTATTGAAAGATGGTGCCTCATTATAACATGCATGAATTATTATGGAATGACACTCAGCTTGTTGAAGTAGATTATATCTGGCATGGGGAAGGTAAGCATTTTCTTTCTGTTCTGCATCTCCATTGTTGAGTTTTATGATGGAATCCAAAGTTTGCTTACGTTCCAAGAAGCACCAGGTCACCTTCCTTGGTACTGTGTCAAAGCTGCAACTAGGTAAAATTTGAATAGCAAGCATGGTGTAGTGTTGCATGCTCTTGTTAAGAAAGATTTTCTTCTGAGCTTGGAAGACGCCTTGGTGGAAATAGATGCCTGGTCTGGTCTATGTCTCCCAATCATGGGATTGAAGATGAGAGGACTTGTGTCCATTGCTGCTCATAGGGAGCTCGAGGCTCACTTCCTGCCACTGGTAGAGGTGGTTGTGGATCTTCAGAATGGAGTCAGGCCTCCTACTTTTTACGTGGCAGAGTTGCAAAAACCCTACAAAAGGCATATCTTTCCTGAGGAGGTACATGTGCACTTGGCAAAGAAGGTGGTTTCCTTCTTGAAGGTGGTGACTGGGTTGGATAATTCAGGTGGGTGGATTTCAGTTTTGTACTGGCTGATGATGTGGGCTTGGTGGCAAATTAAAAGGTTCTGTTTTCCTCCTCTCTCCAAGGTTTTGGTTTTCTCCTCCAGCAGGTGATAAGTAAAATGTATCCATGTTCTACTTTGTCAGTTTGGCTCTTAGTTTAGCAAGCTTTCCAATTTCCTGTATAAGCACTGTATGGTATAGTGCATAGCATACCTGATGTCACTAGAATGTTAAAATGTCTCTTTTCTCTATACTTGATATCATGGTATATCAGTAGGGTTAGTTGAACAGTTGCTGCTCCCTTCTTGAGGGTGGAGCCTTTTTTGATACTCTATTTGCACATCCATTTCAAAGGGTTGATATATTTTTTATAGATATTTACAATTTTAATACAAAGAGGGTGACCCATGAGGTCATATTTAACAAATCCAAAAAAAATAGTGTTATTTATTAAAGTTACACCTACAAGCCCACCAATTGTCAACTCGAGACTGTCCTTTATTCAGTTGCATGAATAATACCCTTAAAAATGAACTGAAAATCTTATAACCATAGTAGCAAAAATCTTTCTTGGCAATAAATCCACAAACCAAAATATATAAAAAGATTCAAAAAATCAGCAAACACATGCTGAAGGTTTTTTGCAAATGTGGTAGCAAGCTAAGTGGGCTTGATCTTGGCGGAAATTTTATGGTTAAGCACACTTGTGTCAGAGTAGAACTAGGATGGATGACCTCCCAAGAAGTCCTAATGCTTCACCTTTGTGAGCATCACCTAGATGCAATTAGTGCTAACCAGATTGTTGATGCTTGAGAGATGGATTCATGTGAAACACCACTCATAAAAAATGGGTCAGAGAGTTTGACTCAAAAACTACATAATTGTGATTTAGTCAGGAATCAAAAAAATGAAGAAAAAACTGCTGTTTTTTATATGTAAAGGCAATTTATTTGCATAGAAATAGAGACAATGAAGATAAACAAGAGTTTACACCATAAATTTTGGAATATAGTTTCTTTCATTAATTTTCAGATAGCTGATTACATTTCTCAATGCATAGTACACTACTACATACATACTACAGGTACATAGTTAACTTTGAAGCTCGACCTGAAAATGCATTATAATCTAACCTACAAAGTACAAAGTAACCAAAATTGGAGTGAGTGAATGGCTCTTTCTGCTACAAAGTATGCTACACTAAAGAACTGTACAAAGTATCCAACACTAAAGAACTGCAGGTCCTGATGACGGAGCTCCAGGGGCATAGCCTCCCCCAATTCAATCAACTCCTCAAGATCAAAATCTGCATCCCCCAAGATACCAACAACAGAGCAGAATCCATAGGTTCGTGGAAGGCCTCAAACTTGCAACTTCATTAAATGTCTCATCTTGAGCTTAAATAACATTCAAAAGTGATCATTAGGTGAAATATTCCGGACCAATTTTTTCAATTTTTGAATGCAATTACAAAGCAACATGCACCCGTTAAGGTTAGCTTGAAAACCCAAACGATGCGGAAATAACTCTAACCAAGAATGTACACCAGGATCCTCTAGTTGGGCAAGGTGTGAGCATATGGTCAGAGAATCTTTATGCACTGCTGAACTGAGTAACTCTAACCAAGAATGTGTCCAAGGTGGACGAACATATGGTCAGAGGGTCCCTACAAATTACAATACTAAAAGTAAACTCGACGCCAAGAATGTGCTTTCCAACCCTATGGGAATGGATGTCATGTCCCCTAAAATTACTAAGCTATAAAGCGTTTAAATACAATTAAATGTCAAAATCCAAACATAAATAACTTCGATTTAAATATAATTATAATTGTCATTGATAATATTATAATTATAAATATAATAATAATAAATCTGAATATTATAAATGCTGTTAATATATTTATCTACACTCAAAAGAAATCACAAAATACAAGAAAATAATCTAACTACTAAATATTATTACTAATCTAATCACTAAATAAAATAAATACCAAACATATTATTTCAAAACGTAATATACCAATTACAAATGAAATAAAATAAAACATAAAATACAAATATACAAAATAAGGAAATAATGCTTGGAGCACTCAAACACCATTTCAAATCACAAGAGACAAAACCTTTCATAAGGACGCGACCCAATGGAAGGATTCGGGATATAAAGTGAAGTGGAAAGCATTCGGAAAAAATAGATAGAAGATCCGCATGAGAAAAAAAAGCATAGAAAACATTCTCGTGGCTGGAAGTAGAATAATATGATATTTGTCTTTAGCCTCAAACTTCAAAGGGGCAAGAGCATTCAATAATACATAAGATACATCACCGC
>VDFB02205211.1:0-10937 GCA_007258455.2 Sequoia sempervirens | reverse complement strand
TTCATTGCATGATTGGCTTCCTAATTTCACTCAGCAATTTTGACAATTTTTCTTTGTCAGTGCCTTCCATCCAATATTTTCCATAATGTTTTTGTTATATTCTCTTTTCCAAATATATGCATTGTATCAAAACAAATGCACAATTTAGCTACCCATAGGCAACCTACTAAATTTCTGAATAACTTTTCAAATCATAATTCATTAATGCCTCTCACAACCTTCATGAAGCATATAATTTTAAAATAAATTTAACAACTATAATCATTGTCAATTATAAATACATGACTAAACACAACATAATATAAAAATATAATTTCAAAACATATCATATATGATAGATAAAACAATTTGATCCTCATGTATAACCTTGATGATTAATTCTATTATATCTAACTTCCATAGGCAAGGTGTCATTCTTCGTGGTTTTGATGTAGAATCTCCTCTTTCCCATTGAAAAGATATTTTCTAGTTTGATACTTGATTTCTCGGAGGAAGTGTCTATACTCATCAAACACCCGGCTTCCTAAACTTGTTGAATCCTAGCTTAGATTTTACCTTTGACCACAAACTCGACATGAAAATTTTCCTTTGTTTGAAGACCTGCAAGATCATATATAATTGAATTAAATATGTCAATTTTTATAATTACATATAATAAATAGATTATTTTAAAAACATGCATGATATCTACTTCATCAAATTAAATATTGTTAAAGTGCAATTAAACGTTATAACATACAACAAAAATGTGTTAGCCCTGGGGCATCATGAATTTTCCATACAAGCATTGCATGGAATTAAAATTGTCTTTGTCCTGTTGGTCTAAAGACGTCATACATAGTGATGCCATTCCATAACTTTAGTAACTCGTCGATAAGAGGCTCGATATATGCATTCATATCTTTAACTTGGTACTTACCTAGTTGAATGAACATATACATTACATAATTATTATAACCATTTTACTGCAATATATATAAATTAATGTACATGACTATTGAATGAAAAAAATATGTCATTATGCAACAAATAAGACAAATGAGATGCTATTACGTTAAAAAAATTGATGTAAACAAATACCTGGAACAATCATTGACAACATTATGTGCTCCTTCTTTATTGGCATCCATGGAGGAATGTTATTGTTGATAACAAAAACAGGCCACACTGAGTAAATAGATCTCAGCTCTCTAAATGGATTGACACCGTCCGCTCCCAATGAAAGCCTGAGATTACGAGGTTTTTCTTTAAAGTGTGGTCATTTTTCCTCCATGTCCCTAAATGCAGAACCATCCACAGGCATTCGAAGAATTTCATCTCCACTTCTATTCCGTGCATTGTAATCCATAAATTATGCTAAGCTTTCGCACGTAAATAATCGTTGCATATGTGGAATAATGAGAATATAACGAAGAACCTTGCGAGACACCTTTTTGTTAGTTGATCTGTTCGATATCTACTGATATGACATTCTGCGCATTCTATTGCAAATTCCTGTTGTTTATGATATATAATATGATCATTGGGACATGCATCTATTGGTTGATACTCCATTATGATATCTTCCATAATGCCAGATAAATCTCGGTATGAGCGAGGTAAAATATTTGATGGTGGTAGCAAAAATTCACCAATCAATCTACAACAAAAAATAATTTGTTAATATAAAAAATATTAATGGTACATATTTCATCCTTTATTTACTAGTGATGAATTAACAACAATTAAAATAGATGAAAAAAGATGACATATATGACATACCTTAACAGCCGTGAGATTGCTATGTTTGATAAACCATTCACAACCTTCAAGTTCAATAGCAACAATACAACAGAGAGAAGAGTTGTTTGGGAGCCTTCATAAAGGGGCTCGTATGCCTTCTCAAATACAGATAAATCGTGAACATCATCAAAGTCATCTCAATCATCATGATTAGCTCTACCACTAAATGTGTCATGGATCAATATATTTGTACCATCATCTTCAACTATGCTTTCTAGCGCATGATCATTGTCTTCCATAGGATCATTAACTTCAACTTCGATATTCACAGCTCTATGTTCGTCCACTTGCAAAACCATATTCTCCGGGTCATGATAATCCATATCATCTGCCCTATGGTGCCCCACCTTTATAATAATGATAGACACAAATAAACCATGATCATGATCAAGTGAATATATATATATATATATAAAATGTTAAAATGATATAAATATTTACAAATTCAATCAATATAAACACATATAATGAACAACTTACCAATGGACGATAATCATGCCCCCCTTCAATGTAACCATTTTTCCTACAATGTTTCTCAGTTTTTGTGATTAAAATTTGTCTCGTCTTTAAGCCCTTGCAATTATTGCAAGGATAATAACATTTCCCATCACCCTTTCTTTTCAATCTAGCCCACAATCTATCAAGTGTCTCTTTATTTTGTTCTGGACTAATATTATCTAACATGATTTTTCTTTACCAAGCTTGACTATTTAGATCTTCAAAAAATATCAAACTCATACTCCAATAATTTTATTCATAGACAGGTAACAAAATCTAATAATTTTGATATTTTACACCAAAAAAATTTGGCATGCAACCACCCCTGCAAAAGAGAAGATAGTCTAAAGTTAATGACCCTAAAAAACACTTTAAAATGCTAATTCCAAAACTTATTAAATTCTTATTTTACTATGATTTTCAACTGTTAAGACTCCTAAAATCATAATATTGAACTTTGATCGCAGAAACTTCCTACAACGATGGAGGTAGCAAGCGTAAGAGCAAGGGACCCATTCCTATGATGATATCAAGTTAAAATCATCATTGCTAATGTCAATACAGATTTTTCCTTTATTAAGATGCACAAAAATACTTTAAGTGACGAGCTTATCCCTAAGGCCCTCAACATTGAGAGAGCCCTAATCGCACAAGGAAGCACACACTAGTAGAATTTGGCAAATAAATGACTAGGTGACTAAAAATTTTAGTCACAACAACTAAAAATGATTAAATTCTGCTCATTTTTTGCAACTAAGCTATAAACGAGTAAATAAATTACTAGTTTGGTCATTGATTAAAATTTTTTTTGTCACACAAATAAAAATGACTAAATAGTTAGTCATTTATTTAGTCACAATCCATTTGAATAAATCTCATTTAAGGAATCAAAATATAGTCTACCAAAAAATACTCTAAAAACTTCAATAAACATACCCTAAAACTTTGTCAAAATCTTATATTTTCAAAGCCCCACCCGTAATGAGTTTTCATTTTAATAAACATACTTCCAAAACTCACAAAACATTATTTCAAGCATAGACCACCAAAATGGAGAGAAGTGTTTCCCGTGAAAGAAATGATAGAGAGAACGGGTGGAGGATGTGCTGGAAAGGAGGCATAGGATCACTGTCGCTATCTCATTCCGGCTCACCAACAAATCTTACATCACACCTCAGCTTACTATCGTAATCTAGGCATTTTACTTGACATATTTGTATATATCCAAATTCCTCGAGGCTCTTGAAGTATCAATGTATCCTATAGGGTTTTAGGGAATGATTTCTTTAATTAAAAATAAATAAATGGTGTATTCTCTATAATTAGATAATGTGGAGATCCTCCTAAATCAGCCCCCAAAGACACTATCATTTTGGCACCTGTATTCATTACTCTAGCTACTAGGGTTTCAGATGTGAAATCTTTGACATCTTCATGACTGTTTTTGAATAGGATCCGCCTTTGCTTTAACTTTCATGGTAACTTTTGGAGTTCCATAATCCACCTTCAATCTATCTCTAAGAACTGTATTAAGCTAGACTGCATATAGTATGCATATAAAGTGCCAAGTCCTTCATAATTCTATATTGTTCCAAACTACCACTCACTTTAAAAATTTCCATAAGCACAATAGCATGTTTTAAAATCATGGTTGCCAGTGATTGACCATTAAGGTCACCACTTTCATCAAGATACAATGATATTTTTGTCTTCAAACTCAAGGCATTATGCAAGATAACATTATGAATTGTTTGTTGTGTACGATTTGATTTTCTTGCACATTTATTATTTTGCTAACTTCCTTTAAGACTGGGTATTGCACCCTTAGCTACAACCTCAAATAGCTCATTCACTATTGTAGACATGCAAAATTTACATTATGCATTCGATCAGATTCAGTCAAATTAGGTCTCACATTAGGCAAATTCATCACTTTAATCCATTCATTAAATAATCTCATCTATCAAATAAGCATTCAACCTTCATCTTGCATCATCCACTTAATTAAATAAATCAGGACTTCATTTAAATCAAATCTTAAATCATATTCCATCATTTTCTGACTTAAATATATCAATTATCAAAGTCTTGAAAGTCAAATAATCTAATCAGCATTAAATCAGCATAATCATCATCTAATCCTAATCTAATGCTAATCCCATCCCACTTGCATTATCTAGATCTAGCCACTTGCACAATAAATCAATTTTATTGATTTATTAAAACCTCATTTCAACATGACAAGTCAAACAGTGGCATTTATTGCTCCTTTCTGTCCCCTCTCAAAATTTATTGCAAATTTGAATCTAAAATTCCCTTGGGCACTCTTCCCAAATCTTGCATATACATCAACTAATCATATGATGACAAGTGTCCTCAACTCATTGGCTTGTTTTTGATCCCACATTGGTCCCTCTTCAACACTTGGCATTTTGAAAATCTTTAAATAGGTGCTTCATCTTTGAGCAAATCCTTCACAATTTCATGCAAGGTTACTCTCTTCATTTGAGATTTGATCTTGTTCATCATCACTCCACCATCTTCATTGCATTTTCAATTTGAGCTTTGATCAAGGATTGGGAAAGGGTCACTAGCACATGTGACACCAATCCAACTATGGAATAGGTAACTTGTGATTGTTTTCATGATGCTTGTAGCTTTCTTTCATCTTTTTGTTGCATGTTTTAAGCATTTTACAAGGTATTTCATAGAGGTATTTTGTTAAATTTGTGAAGTACTAACCCCTATACGAGTTTAGTTTTTGTAGATTTAAAGGGATGCCTACATTTGGCGCTAGAAGGAGGGCTTGAACCTTGTTAATCTTGATTCAAACATTGTGTTCATTAGAATATTAAACATGTCTTTATTATATTGCATAGATTTCATCCATCGATGTTATCTTTGAAACAAAGTCAAGTTTTTATGATTGATATTGTTGTTCCATCTAGATGTTGTACACCATATTCATTTAAAATCACGCCCTGCACATGCTGATTAATTTTGTCATTATTTCCTTGCTTAATACATTTTGGTTTCATTTGGAAGATAGCTGAATTTGATGCTCTGTCATTAAAAAATTCTGTCAATGAATGTAAGTTTACTGTATTGTTGCGTATTAAAGAAAAATGCATATTCCGTTGGTTTTGATCTATGGTTGATATCATGTTTACTTGGTTCAAAAGCTAAAATTTTCTTCTTATCACTGATCCACAAGTCATCTCTGAAAATTTAGTCACCAGGGACATCCATTATCTCACGTACTGCCATGGCAAACATCAATTTGATTAGCAGTAAAGAAAGCATCCTTAACACACTTGGGCTGTTCTTTTGTGTTGTCCTTTTGCGTGCATACCTGTGCTTTGATGAATGACTGCGCCCTGTCTCAAACGCCCCATCCAATATACATTGGTCAAAGGGCGGGCTAATTCACTCTATGCCTGTCAAACAAGTCCATTTTGTGCATAGCATGCAATTCTTGCATTCCCTAACACCACAGTTCTTATGCATTTAACAAGGCAGCTGGCCTTTAATGAAACTGCAATTTCTCTTTAAAGCATTCTGTCACACAGTTCACGTGTGTTGTCTATGCGTCCACCTTTTGCATACATTTTATCTAAGGATTCATTGAGGCATTCTGTCAAACAGTTCGCACGTTGCTTTATGCTCCCATTGGCGCGTAGGCAGGGAGGACGCTGGAAAGGTTGTAGACTTCGGTTTTACACCTGCAAATGCATTTGCTTAAAAGTTTCTAAAGCCTTTTTTTTTCAAAGACATCCATGAGGCGCGCATTGGTCAAATAAGACAAGTCTAATTTTGAACTGCCAAACTCAATCATTAATGCAGCAAAGGGCGCGATTTCTTTTCACCTGCAATTGTGTTGATTTGAAAGTGTCTCAAAGCCTTTTCAACAAGTGTAGTTCTTCAATATTCTGACGTTGTCTGTTGGGTGCAGGTGTCATTTATTTACGGTA
This sequence comes from Sequoia sempervirens, assembly GCA_007258455.2. Classification (NCBI taxonomy): domain Eukaryota; kingdom Viridiplantae; phylum Streptophyta; class Pinopsida; order Cupressales; family Cupressaceae; genus Sequoia; species Sequoia sempervirens. The sequence continues at coordinate 4,686 of VDFB02205211.1, read as the reverse complement.
GGAAAGATCTTTGTTAGCTGTTGTACGTCTATAAGTTATGCAAATTCTAATTAGTGCTAATGGAATGAGCGGACTGTGTTCTGACAAGAGTGGAAATCTGCACTGTATCAGCAATTGTTAGCATTGTGTGAAGAGCATCGAGCGCAATGAATAAAGAGAGAGGCAGATGAAGAACTATTAATGTTGACTGCAAAATCTTTTTTTCTATTGATACAAAAATCCTCAAATTTCTGTTTTTAGGCTCTGGCTGCATGTATTTAATGCGTTCTTTTATGATAGTTGTAATTACAACGATTGACAGGAGAACAGAGGAACAGTGGATTTGACTGGATTCAGCTTCACACCTACCAGATGCATCTGCTTACAAACATTAGTAGCTGTTAATAGCATACATCTACCACCTGAATTTACTTGGAAAGATCCTTTATGCGTCCTGACATCTGCCCTTATATTGGCTTGCAAACTTTCTTCTCTGGCATTTATGGCGCAGTTTTGTATTTTGCAAATGCATGTGCTTGAGATTTTATATCTTTTCAAATTTATGTCTGCTGACAGCACTTAGCATTAAAATCCTTTTGATACATGATTTTCAGTGTTGACTTTACCCCTACCAAGTGCATTCATCTCGAGGTTTTGTGTGAAAATATTTTACTCACTATTTTCTTCATATGCTGGCTAAAGGCATTGCGTAGCCATATAAACAGTAGATCTAGCTGGTAGCCAAATAGAGATTAGTGTGACAGCAACAATTGTCAATCATTTCTTAGCTAAACTTTTGGAAGAAGGCTTATAAAGACATTCTTATGTCTACATTTAATGCCAATAGACAGGGTCTTAGGAGGAATTAAATATTTTAGAATGATCACTCTATTAAATGTCATTAAAAATTCCTGCTGCTCTATTCATTTTGAATATTGACATCTGATTTGTCCATTATGCCTTTTCCTCAAACATGAAATTATGATAAATGCATGAAAAGTTAAATTTTGAGTAAAAGATCTTTTCTTTTATCATAAATGATACTTGTTTGGTGGAGGACACAAGATCAATGAGTATATGGCTACTAAAGGCAACATTTGTGTTATTCATCATTGCTCATAAAACTACATGACTTGGTGTTAGGGCTTTCGGATTGTAAAATCATGTAGCATTTTCATTGGAAATTATCTTATTGTTTTAATGAGTGACTTTTTCTCTCACAGGTACAAAAGCGAACAAAGGAAAAGCGAAGGAGGTACAAACGAAGGAAAAGTGAAGGCGAAAAGGTGCAAAGCGGAAAAGAGAAGGCTATCAAATGAAAACCAAGGAGGGGAAATTCTTTTTTTGAAAACACAATGTGTTTTTAAACACTTTAGTGTTTGATCAACACTACTTCACGAAATTGTTTTCCTTTTCGTTTTAGAACACTAGTTTTCATTTGGGGCTAAAACGAACAATTTTATTTTCATTGCGAAGGGCTTAAAACGAACCTTAGGACACACTTACTATATTTCGTTTTGGGTTAAAAATTGGACAAGCAATCTTCATATTTCATTTGGTGCTTAAAAGGAATTCACAATTGCTTTGAAGGGTATAAAACGAACAAGTGTTTGATTTGTGTGATTGTCTTTTGAGTACGTATCCTCTCCCCTTGCGCTTCGTGCGATCTAGGGTGCAAGAGAAACACTCAAAATACATTTTATTGCTTTAAAACACTTCCATTTTAATGTTTAAAATTGAACATCTTGTGCAGGAGTAGGGCATTTCTCACAGACATCTCTTTGTGCCATCAAAGATCGGGACGAAGTTAATGGATCAGGTCTTTGTCTCGCTTATTTATCTTAGAGGGCCTGCCTTGGGGAAAAAGTACTCACCCAAGCGACGACTCAACCGGTAACACTCTAAAGCCAAGAGTATTTCCAGCCTGGATATAAATGAGGGTTTTGGTTAAACGCCATAATCACGCGGTTGGCTCCGACAAGATGGATCCGAAAGGGGACTCTTGCCGTATGGGTCAATCTCCACGAACGGAAAGTCCTTACTAGAACCCATGTGCTAGAATTTTCCAAAATCCCTAATCTATTTGTTGCAAGAACGGCTCGTCAAGCCACCCTACACTCTACGGCTCCTCTAGATGGAAAGTATGCCATGGGAGTTTCATGGTGGCAAAGATGCTTGGCCGTCTCATCGACGCACGAGTCGTGGAGGGGAGCCAAGCAATAAGATCTAACCATCCGCTTAGAGATAAGCTGCAGAATGGACTTGTCCATGGAATCCAACAACATAGTCTTACATCCATGTGGGCTTGTAATTATTCTTTGTTTGAACACAAAGGTGTATTCAAAAACATTTTCAAACAAACATTCAACATGTATGGTTCTCAAAATTTCAAACCCTCTTTAAGACAAATATCATTGACTAACTATATAGCCATTGCTTTCCCTATGATTCACGTCAGAGGTTCCTAAGCATTGGATTATATCTCAATTTATCTTCTTGAGTAAACAATAGGAAAACCCTTGCCTTAAGTTCATTGAATTTCCACATAAAATATCTTGTGGGGTTTAAAGAAATTAAGACATTGGTACATCTTAGTTTGAAACTTTAATCAAAGAAAGTGTTTTTGGTAAAATAAATCCATTAAGCAAAGACTAAGCAAAATAAATTTTCATGTGTGTTGAAGATTCCAAATCCCAAAAGCAAAAATCATTGATTGGAAATCCAAAATGTTCAAATCATTCCTTGGTTAACAAAGGTCTTTAGGAAGCATATGCATGCTCTTCAATACCTAGGTCTTGGAAAATACAAAGTGGTCTTTTTTAGGTTCATCTAGGGATCAAAACAAATCAAACCTCTTTCATCCATCTTTCAAAAACATCAAAATCCATCTCACAAATCATCTTTTGATAAGAACCTTGAAATCATCCTTGAAATGCTAGGCTTTATGACAAAATCAAGCAATCATTCAAACTCATTGAGATCAAGTCCTTAAAAACATTTATCAAAACACCTTTGGCTAGGAGTGTGTGAATGCATCCTTTTACATATCTTTAGTCAAAGTCATCCAAATCATCTTGTCTAGCTTAGTGTATGTAGATGAATCCTTCTCCATATACTTAGTGAAACAATCATCCTATTTGGGTAGGTGTGGGTAGATGTATCCTTCTCCTCACACATATCCAAAACATCATCCTTTGAACACAACCATCCCTTAGATCATTATCAAACATCTTAGGGTTACGTTTTGTTTAAAATCAAAACCAAAATCCAAATCAAGATCAAGGACAAAGTTTCAAAATCCAAAAATCAAACCAATCAAAAATCCAAAGTCCTAGCATTTCATTCAAGATTTATCAAAAATCAAAACATCCATAGCATCCATCTTTAAACATCACCATCATATCATCATCACGTTTGATCCTAAAAGGCATCCTAAAAACTTTCACTTTGGGACATAAAATAGAGATTAAATCCAAGGAATCAAGAGATTCATCTCCCATATTTCCGAAGATTGATCCTTGTTTTATGGTTCAAACGAGATCTCAATACAAGAAGAGTATGGAAGCCCACAAAGAAACTCCCACTTCAAGTGACCTTAGCCAAACAAATGTAGAAATGAATCTTGCAGAATCAAGCAATCCATTGATCCCCTCATCATCACAAAACCCACAAGAAGAAAATCAAGGGGAGGACCTCACCTTTGGAATGTCTCGTGAAGAAATAGCTGAAATGCTCCAAAATCCAGATAACCATAGAATCATCAACGTCATGATGAGACTCAACCCTTCGTTGTACATGCTTGAACTAGCAAAGCAAGGGGCCAAGTTGCCTTCGGATTTTGATGTGAGCACCATAGTAGAGACATCTTTTCCGCCAATCTCATCCACCATCCCCATTTCATCTACACCTCCATCCCAAAATGTCACACAAAACATTCCAAAAATAACGACATCGATTGCTCCAACTCAACCAAATGTCAACAAGGGAAACACATTTCTCAATGAACTTCAATCACATCCCCTTGTGAATAACCAAAACTTGGACGCAAACACCACAGTGGAACAAAACATCCTCCATAATTCATTACACCAAAATGTTCCTCTCACTTTACATTACGACCTATCATCAACATCATTTCATGGAGCACCACAAACACCTCTTCTCACGAATTCACAAAAAGAGGGAGACATATTTGGAGCAGGGGGCATTTTTAACACCACAACACTCTCACAAGGATTCGCCCCCCTCACGTTTCCACCTATCCCACCACTACCATTATCATCCACATCACTCCTTGGCTTGGGATTGCCTCCCCTACCAAGCATCAATCAAACCGCTATCCCAACCATGAATCAAAACATTTTTCCAAACGCTCAAAACTTATTGTTGACATCACAACAACAAACGACAAACACGCAAGCAATATAAACATCATCAAACACCCCCACAACATTGCAAAACATGGTCTCTCAAGGGCCAATCACATCAACGATGCCACTTACCACATCAACAACACCATCCACCAATCACACAATCAACACGACAACACCATTCACCAATCACACAATCAACATGACAACACCATCTACCAACCAAATGATCAACACAACATCATCATTCACCACCACCACAAACGCCATTCCAAATCCACCACCACCCCCACCACCACCAACATTCACCACATCAAACCAATTCGACGTAACATTG